>JASAMV010001944.1:0-174634 GCA_030248065.1 Rhynchonema sp. JSB1_4
TCCGAGCTGAAAGTTTGTTGTTTTAATTATTATGCCTGCACAACGTTTACATTATTTTGAGCATTGTGTTCACGCTGTTTTGAAAAAATGACGCACGCTTTGCTCAGCACGCGATTTTAGAATTTCGGTTTGTGCATCATTTTCAGGTAGATTTGCAAGCCACCAACAAACTTGAACCTTCAGCTGATCCAACCCACCGGTAACGGCTTGTTCACAATCGCTCCATTCCTGCAACTTTCAATGCGAAAACTCGTCAACTTAATTCACCAACGAATGACCGACATCGATGCTGTTGAAGTGCAATGTAGTCTGCTGGGTTGGTGCGTTTTTCTTAATTTTTGTTCACAAACCTTTGTCTGTTTGTGGTGGAAATGTTTGTGAAACATTAATGTTTGGGACTGACTGCTTTCTTTTCTATTACTGTATGCATGTCACATTGGCCTACCTGCATACCAATGCGAAAACCGAAAATGCTTCTGTGTATTAAGAAAAGAAAGGTAATAAACATGAGAACCCCAAGCGAAAAAACTCAACGGTTTTGCATTACAACTGTTTGGGAAATAAAAATTAAAAGCGCATAAAGAACGCCGTTGAAAAATATATGTAGAAGTATTCGGGAAAAAAAACTTTTTTTCGGTTTTCTTTTTAAAAAACGGTTTTTTTCGTCCGACAATATATTTGCAATATTCAACTTAAATCACAAAACAATCTTTCACATAAGGTTATCTTTCAGGAGATAAAGAAACGTGGGACAAAATCGATCGCTGGCAGCTGATGGAAGGCAATCTGTTCAAAATGAAAGGCATATGTGCTGTTTGTCATTTTCGCACAATTTGTTTTTCATTCGAACTGATTCCAGACCGCTCCGGTGCCCAGTTCTGCCTGCAACCAACTCACGAAGAATCAATCACCAAACTGGTCGCTGCATCTGCGCCAATCGCCCGTTTATCGCTGCCGCTGCTTCTCTACCAAGTCAGTACCCGTTTACGAAGTGCTGTAGTCTTTTTGCCAATTAGAATTGGTCACCCACTATTTTTTCACACACTATTCAGTTCCAGATCACTAACAAGTATCGTGATGAGCTGAATCCTCGGTTCGGACTGATTCGTTCGAGAGAATTTCTGATGACAGACTTGTATTCCTTTGATTCGGATGCAAGTTCGGCTGAACAAACATATCAAGCTGTCTCGGACGCTTATGCAAAGTTGTTTAGCGATGATTTGGCATTGCCAGTGCATCGGGTACGGTTGTCACACTTGTCTTTTTCGGCTCTGATAACGACCTAACCCTGCTATAGTAAGTTTCTAATTTCATTGCCTCATGCATTTTTACAGACGCAATTTTACAGACGCAGGAAACGGGAGTTTCCCTGCGTCTGTAAAAATGTATGAGGCAACGAAATTAGAAATTTACTATACTTCCTTTGTGTTTTGAAGCAAAAATGGTTCGACTTCGAAATCTGCGCAAAAGTAATAGATCATTATTGCGGTTTCGTTCGATCTCACATTACACCCGACAAAACCTGTTGGAGAATCTCTTTTATTGCAAAGCTATCATCAGCAAAGCACGAGATTGGCACAATGTGCCGCACAAACTGTTCAATTTTATCATCTGAATGCTTTATTTTCCTTTCACTTTCAGGCGTCAGCATCCAGCGGTGACATCGGCGGCAGTCAGTCACACGAATTTGTCCTCGAGCACCCGGTCGGTCAGGACACCATTTGCACGTGCACTCAGTGCAATCTCACGTTCAACGTCGAACTGTGCTCAAGCCGCGACACTTGTCCGAATTGCTCAAATACGAATTTAGCGCCAAATTCATTGCGTGGTTTCGAAGTGGCGCACACTTTTCTGCTGGGCGACAAATACGCAAAAGCGTTTGGCGCAACGTCGTGGGCGGGCGAACCACTGCAGATGGGATGCTATGGCATTGGCGTCGGACGACTGATGTGTGCGGCACTCGATTACTTATCCACGGGTAGTAAGCCTTTGGTCGTAAGGCCTTGATTTATAGTGCATTGATAGCTCGCTATGGAGTTTTTGATCACTGAAATCGAAAATGTTTCTGCACTTCCATAATGTAGAGCTTTCAAAGGTTGCGTTGATGGCATCGTATTCTTTTTCTTGCTGGGTGAGAAACATGAAACATCAATGAGCATTATCGTTATCAAACTTGGTGATCGGATTCGATCTCCGTCACGGGATTTTTTTGATAGTGTATTACTGAACTTTCTTGATGCCACTAATTTCGACCGCCATAAAAGTTGCTCCTATGCCAGCAAAAGTAAACAACCTTTACGTTTTTCGAAGATAGTGACACCGGTAAATTGCAATTACTTTTCCATGTTTTACAGTGAACAGTTACGTGTCCAAGGCAAGGCTTATACAAATGTGTATCTTTGTGTTGGAAATATTTGTTCACGACGGCTTTTGATCACGGATATGATTGTGAACGAGAAAATGTTGCCACTCATCCATGAATGTGTACACAGTTCAACATCTCATTGATATTGGTCGCACAATGACTATAAGAATTGGTCAAATTTTTTTCCTGAATCGCAAAGCAGGCTAGTGACGGAGCAATGACGTTGAGTTGCGTGATCACACACAAAACACGTGGTAAAGAGAATGTTTCAGACCTGCGGCAACGTGGTTGATCTGCTAGATTATTTTCAGCTGAAAATGTTTTGTGAGAATTACAAATAGCACAGTAGTTAAGAGTGACTGAACGTGAAAATCAGGATTGATTTTGATGAATTCTTATATGGTCATTGTGCGACCAATATTCAATAGAACCGCGCTTCAGGGCATCAAGAAATCCTTTTGGAAAGGCAATCAAAATACTATGTAAAGGCAAACTACGCCAACACGATTACGGAGGTGAAAATTCTCATGCACTACGTTGTATTCTGCAACGTGCAACGTTTCCCAAATCAGCAGCCACTGTGAACGTTTCATCACTCTGCCACTTCCGAAATCGGGCACGTGTTGGCGTAGTGTTACTATACTGTATGTATCTATGTGTGTCATAATTTTTACAGACGACCGTCTTGTGTGGCCTAACAGCCTGGCCCCGGTCGCGTTGGCGGTGATTCCCCCGAAACATGGCAGCAACGAGGATCGATCACATTCACAATTGGTGACGGATGTGATCCGATCGCTGATCGATTGCAATATTGACTTCATTATCGACGATCGCACACGTCAACATACAATCGGACGGCGGTCGAAGGCTATGAGACAACTGGGCATACCCTATGTGTTGATCATGGGAAAGCACATGGTGGGCGAGGTACCCATGTTTGAATTGGTGAATACCTTGGAGAATACGACCATGGTGCTTACGCATGCGCAATTGTTTGGCATGTTGAGGAAATACTGCCGAAGATACGATCAGAGTACTTGTGATTTGTAAGGGTACATTTATTTTTGTTGTTGTTATCTTGTTACATATTCACTGTTGCATTTTTGATAAAAATATCAACAGTCTTCCAATGAATAAATGATATGTGAGGTCTCAGTGCTTTTTTGCACAATCAAATACTTTTGATGGTGTGGTTCATAGTGTGTTGTCAAAGTTGTTTTCAGTCTCAGCCACAAATAGCAATGGCACCCGATCTGTTTCGGCCACCGTCCGTGGTGACTTTCTTGGCTGGTGTTTTCGCGGTGAAGCTGCTGCTGTACAATTGTTATCATTCGACTGATTTTGAGGTTAGTGGTCTAGATTGATTGTTGATCGGTGTCGAACTTGGTAATAGGATCGGGACTTGCCTTGGTCACGTAACGTTTATGTGGTTTGTTTCAAAGCCTTGCTTGTGCCGTGGTCTGTCTGGTATAAACTTACGATTTTCGAAAGAAAAGAGGCAGAAAACATCACCGATGTAAGAAAGTCGCGTGACGTACGAGCAGTTCACTGTTCATTCCATTGTGGTCGACCGACGTTTCACTATTTACTGCGGATTCCCATAATCATGCCAGGTGCACCGTAACTGGTTATCCATCACTCACAATCTGCCCATATCCCAATGGTACATCGATGCAACCAGTGAGTGGACATTGGATTACCCACCGTTGTTCGCTTGGCTGGAATGGGCGTTGAGCTGGCCTGCTAGTTGGGTCGATAAGAGAATGCTGGAGGTCGGTTTGGTTGTCATTTCACTGCTGGAAATGGGCTGCTGTTGTCTTATTCATGGTGACGATTAACGGGCATAATCGCCTATCGTTAATTTATGTTTTTTGAATTTTTTAACTTCGTTTCTAGCTTTCGAAGGTTGCCGAATCATTGACGTAAAATTTAAATCGCCGTCGTTTATGAAATTCGGGGAACATTTCTGTTAATCGGCACGCGGTACTGACAACTCCAAGCATCACCATGCATCCTTGTAGTTGCTGAGTTTCCTGAAGAGTTGTATTAGAGAAATTCGGAGTGACTTTGTCAATCAGAATTAGTAATGTTGTTTTGGGCTTGCAGCTCCGCTCAACGCATTACATCAGTCCAAGCACCCTTCTCTACCAACGTCTTACTGTGATCCTGGGTGACGCTTGGTACACTTGGTGTGCATGGAAATTGGCACGGTCAACGGCTGTGTCTCAATACAGTGCGCGTGCTTCGTACATGGTCTTTTGGCTGTTGGTGGCAAACGCTGCGTTGATTATGGTGGACAACATCCATTTTCAGGTATGGTTGCATTTCTGGGACCATTACGTGTTGGCATGAAAGATGAAAACTTCTTATGATAAAACTGGTAAAGCAAACATTTTTCAGTACAACTCCTTCCTGACCGGCTTCCTGCTCCTTTCAATCACAAATATCAACGAGGGCCACCATCTCTGGTCGGCACTGTGGTTCGCAGTATTGGTCAACTTCAAGCACATCTACCTTTACTATGCTCCGGCCTATATTGCGCATTATTTGCGCAACTTTTGTTTCAATGGAAAACCACGTCTGAACTTGATTTCTTGGATCCAGTGGCGTCGCTGCGTGTGCCTGGCCCTGGTCCTGGGTTCTGTTCTGGGCGTGTCATTTGGACCCTTCATTTACATGGGACAATTGCAAAATGTTGTACAGAGACTATTCCCAGTGAAACGTGGCTTGACCCATGCCTATTGGGCTCCGAACTTCTGGGCCCTGTACAATACCGTCGATCTGGTGTTGTATAATGGACTGAAATCTCTCCGTTTACTGCCTCATGATGCCACAGCACCCACTTACACGTCCGGCTTGGTGCAAGAATACGGGCATTCTGTGCTACCTGATGTTTCACCGGGGACAACTATCGTGCTGACTGTTGCTGCCTTGGTACCGATTATGTTATCAGCAGGTGGGTTACTACTTTGACACGTTTTATTGTGATTAAAATTGAATTTACGAAAAACACCCTTTCCAGCCCCGAACAACTTTGTCGAGCTGCTCACCCTGTGTGGCTACACGAGTTTCCTCTTCGGTTACCACGTCCACGAGAAAGCCATCATTCTGGTGACCATACCGGCAGTGTTACTAACCGTTCGCTCGAGACGTTATGTTGATTGGTTCGTGTATCTGACCACAACCGCACACGTGTCTCTGATGCCTCTGTTCTTCACCGCGTTTGAAACGCCAATCAAAATTGGCTTCACAATTGCATACCTGCTTTTGACCGTCTATGCCCTGATGAGGAGATACGGTATTCAACCGGAAACCCGATTAATATCCGGAACTACATGCATCTATCTACTCGGCTTGGCTGCAGTGACAATCTACGCTGAATTCATTCACAACTCTCTTTTCGGACCGGAACGCCTGGCCTTTGTCCGATTGGCTCTAGTCTCGGTCTATTGTGCCGTTGGGTTGGCTGCCGGATGGATGCAGTTGATCTGGAGCACATTGCTCTGTGAACGCTACAAGTGTGATGAAACATTATGTATGTGGTGGTGGAGACGACGGCAAGAGGGGTGGAGGGACAAGGTTGTGGATAAGGATACCGAAAAGTGGCAGGTGAGTGCAAAACGTTTGGGTTGGTGCTGAAGGGCAACCATGGCGAGCTCGCTCGTGTTTCACGTTGTGATGGCGTGGCTGCTTTGTGAGTCTGTTGACGTTAAAGTATGTTTGACGGTTCCAATCTTAAAAACCTACCCAGTACCAAAAAATCTTATGTTATCTGTTCGCGGTCAGCTCAACCTGGTTGAAACATCAACCAGGTAGGCGTGCGCTGCGTCACGTGTTATTTAGCTAAATATGCACAATCTTTTCAGCACGAACTTGCTAAATCGTTGCAAACCGACAAGCTGCGCTACGTTGGTGGGCTGGACGTGTCAACACAAACAAATGACACATCAGAAGCGTGCGCGTGCATCGCTGTGATGGAGTATCCGTCAATGAAAGTTGGTTCATTTGTGCACGGCTCATTGCCCAAGTCCTTGTTCACAGCTGAAATGTTTCGGCAGAAAGACATAATGGACGCATGTGAATGTCTGATAATTTCTGTCTCTATGCCCTTCTTGAAATGCAAGCTGCAACAAACTTCAGTGAACACTAAAGAATTATGGTAACCCGCCATTATGGTCACTAAAGAATAATCGCCATATGGAGTTGTTACTACGAGTAGCAGCTTATTTGCATATAGAGAACCAAAACATCGTTAGCAGAATATTCACTGTGCAGAATGTTTTACTCTACACTTTTGATCTACGTTTCAGCTAGTGGCCAGCCTGACCCGCCAAGTGCACATCACCGCGCCCTACATCGCCGGCTATCTGGCGTGGCGCGAAGTCGACTGTATGATCGATGTGTATGAGCAATTTTGTGTGCAACATCCGCAATACAAACCGGATGTGCTGCTGGTGGACGGAAATGGACTGTTGCATCCGAGAAGTTGGAGTGGGGGAGAGTTGCATTTGTCACCCAATTTAGGCTCGTGTTTTATACATTGGTGGCCTGGATTAAGCTAGACTATTGATGCGGAAGTAGTCTAAATTCAATTCCATGCCAATACAAACGACGTTTTTACATTGGTACACCGTAATGAGTACTGGACGGTGTTGTGGTCTCCAATCTACCATGCCACTATGAAGGGAGTTTGTACTTGCAGAGTTCGGTCTTGCGTGTCACGTTGGTGTGCGTCTGGACATACCCTGTGTCGGAGTGTCAAAAAATCTGCACCACACATTGGGCATATCGAAGAGTGATATTGATGATGTGACGGTTTCGTTCATATTTTCGATTAATTTGATCATATTTTTAGTTATTACACAGCTATCAAAAATGAAATGCCGTTTCTATATTTCATGCTTTATTTGGAACATTCCGACCGTAGCCCAGTGTCGTTTTCTAAGTTTCACCCGCATCACGAATTTCACACAATTTGTCACAGCTATCTCGATCTGATCCAGAGACTTCCACAAGAGAAGCAAGCTTGTGTGCTTCTCATAGACATCATAACCATTTTAGCAATTTTAGTTTGTTTGACTTTACTGTTTCTTATGGTTTGTCGCGTCAGGATTGACGACTCTTCCACCTATTTCACCTATTCCAAAACATCCTACACCCGACCCGTTCAATGCGTTGCAGCGCCTGCGTCAACAAGGTGACAGCATCACCCTGCACGACCACCACAGCGGCGTTGCTATTGGAGCAGCTGTGTTGCTGACCAAGGACGGCAAGAACCCGACATTTGTGTCTGTTGGACATCGAATATCACTCAAAGTCGCACAATTGTTGGTCACACAATGCTCGACACACAGGGTGCCCGAACCGATCAGATTAGTATGTCTGTTTCTACCGATGTCCTAATAATACTTTGTGTTTGTATGGCTCGGTTGCGGTATTTTTGCAGTTTTCAATAAAATGTGATAATTCATGATTGTTATTATACAGACACCTGCCACCAAGCACTGTACATCTTGTTTTATGTCCTAAACTCGTTATGGTTTGTGACAATGGTGTGGCAGGGGTCCCCCCTAGGTACAGTAGGTAGGTAGGTTGACGCTCCATCCTGGTACAGTAGGTAGGTCGCCGCCCGGCGGCTGGTGCAGTAAGTTGCTGTTTTTGGCTCAAAATGGTATAAAATCGGTATTTTTCACCCCAAATAGGCGAAAAATCGCGCGCCACGCGCGAAATTAGCGTTTTAGAGTACATTTTCATCAAAATTTCGACCTAAAAAAATTTCTTCCCCCCCCCCTAGCTCGGCCGGTACAGTAGGTAGGTTGCCGCCCCACATTTTTGGTGGTACAGTAGGTTGCCGCCCCGCCTGGGTAGCTACACCACTGGTTTGTGAACATTGCGATTGACCAGCCCGTTCCTATCAGCACTGACATGCACATTTGTATACAGCAAGTCACGGTTAAAGTTACGTGAGCATAGGGCCGGTGGCCGTCGAAAATCCCGAAAAAAAATCCCGAAAAAAAAATCCCGAAACGAAAAATCCCGAAAAAAAAATCCCGAAAAGCAAAAATCCCGAAAAAATCCCGAAAAATAAAAAGGTGTAGAAATGGACCAAATTTTTTGTCAGAAGTTGGCATTCATGTAGCTGGTGCTCAGGCTTGCATTCAGGGTTAGGCTTAGGCTTAGGCTGCCAGCCAGGAAGACCTGTTCATACGAAGAAAACATCAATAAAAATACACATGCTCAGGCTTTATTTCAGGCTTAGGCTTAGGCTTAGGCTGCCAGCCAGGAAGACCTGTCCACGTAAAGGAACTATCCACAAAAATACAACGCCCAGGCCTTCATTCAGGGTTAGGCTTAGGCTTAGGCTGCCAGCCAGGAAGACATGACCGAGCGAGAATTTCAATATCTTGAGCCCCAACTGATCTATTGCCCAAATTATGGACTCCAACTACATGAATACCCCTTTCTGCACCTTAAACTTTGTATTTTTCCTCAATTTCATTTTTCGGGATTTTTGCTTTTCGGGATTTTTTTTTCGGGATTTTTATTTTTCGGGATTTTTTTTTCGGGATTTTTTTTTCGGGATTTTTTTTTCGGGATTTTCGACCCCACCCATAGGGCCAGCTCGTGTTTTTGTGGTTTACGTGGCCATCCGGTGCATACATACTGACAATGACCTGATGCACCGGCCAAACCTGACCCAGGCTGTGTGACTCATCTGGTTTCCAAAAGGCAGGCAAAATGACCAATGCCCACCTTTCCAGGCCGACAATTTGTCACGTCAGAAAATCGCCGATTGGCAGCGAGGGAGCTGATCTCTGGGACAGTCAATCAAGCAAAACATCAAATTTCGCACATTCTTATCTCGATACGAAAATCATCGCAACGTATACAATGAGTCCGTCCGTCATGAGGTCATCATGGTTCTATATTTGTTTTTGAGTGCAGTTACTATTTTCTGATTGGTGTCCAATGTTTATCTGTTCGTGTACCCAATGCCAGTCCGTCTGTTACAGATAGAGATCGAAAAATATAAATCGTAATTGCAGATAAGCACCACATGCTGTTAGCACCACCAGCAGTTAGTCAGTCGTGGTTTATATTATGCCAGACACTGGTCATACGTAATATGTCATTTAGTGGGGATCGGTATTGGGTACCGGAGATATTATTGTATTTGTTTATTTTCGGACGCCCAACAATCGATAATTTTCCGAATGGGATGATTTGAATAAGTAAACCATCTGTTCTGTCATGCGTATCACCCATATGGACAATGTGTGCACCCCAGTGCCACTGAAGAGTCACCTTGCCTTTATACACTGTTTGTTCCCCACTCCCCTCTTACGGCTATTCTTCTCTCTTGTGCTCTTTTCGTGTGCCTGGTTTTTGGTGGGCACTGCTTTGGTGGCTTGGGAACTGTGGTTTTTCACATTTCATGGAATGTTTTTCTGAATATTTGTGTTTGTGCTGTTCTCAAGTTAATCAAACATTCCTGCATGCGATTTCGTGTGAACATTTCATTTTATCTTCGTCCAATACAGAAACATTTCACAGTGTGCATGGGACACCAAATCCTGTGCCTATCCAGTGCCTACCGTAACCTTGATTCAGGCTGCTTATAACACGCCACTGACAATGTTTGAATGCTCATTTGGAACTTTGAGGTTGTGAATAAGTCTTTTGGAATGAAATTAAATTTTGTTTTTTAGAGCATGGAAATCAATAAAATGGACCCAAGTGAAACTTCATGTGATGATTTTTGCGAAGCATGTTGGTGGTTTTTGCATTCCACTGGCTGTTTTCCAAAAGCCATAAATCTGTTCATTCTCAATGTGAAACATTATGCTGTGCTTTGTGTGTTGGCCCGAAGCTGAGATGGGCTGGCTCGGTTCGATTACTCAGATCAGATTTTTTATTTTGTCTGCTTTATGCGTGTTTATTGGTTTTCGTAAAGGTCAGAAAACACAATTTTTTCAAATCCAACAAGACGTGAATGAACCAAATGGCAGTTTTAAAAGTGATAAGTGCGATTGTGAGCTCTCAGAAAGATGTCGATAAAGTAGCGTTCGTGTGCCAGATTTTCACATGGCAATGGCACCATTTGCGCTTTGTCACAATTTGGTCCCCTGTATGAATTCCAGATTATAGCAGCTGCTCAAGTTGGCCACTGATTTGAACATCCACTAACTGTCCAATCCCAACGCCCGACATCGCGTCCATGCAACAACAGCCACCACGAATGTTCGGTCCACCAGGGCCAAGCACCGGACCCGGCGGCGTCGTTCCGCGACCACCCAATGCTCAACCCGGCGTCATTCCTCCGCCCAGCCAACCGCTGCCGGGCATGCCACCCCATCAGCCTCCACCGGGACCGGCGTTCCCACCCGGACCACACCCTACTGGAGCGCCCCCTGTGCACGGACAAGGCCCCGGGCCTGGACCTTCCACATCTGCGGGACCGTCGCCATTCTTGCACCAGAAAGTGCATCTATGGCAGAACCAGGGGTTCAACTACGATTCGGGCATTCACTCGGCAGTTAGCAGTGGGGTTGGTGACTTTTGTTTTTGGGTATTTTTGTTGTTCATTGAAAAGCTTCACGAAACAATCTCCGTTATTTTATTTTGACTGAGTTGCAGCCTCAGTCTGTGATCTCCGGCAAAACATCGATTCACGATGAGCTCATTGGCAACATGTCCGGCTTTAGCAGCGATTTCGCCAATTTCCAAGAGCACCAGCAGCAGAGAGGGCCGGATGGTTCGTGTCTGTCTGTAACTTGTGTGAGAATTGTTACTTTTTGTCCACTTTTTATCCCAAATTTCTTCCAGATCGCACACAAGGCCTGCTTTTCAACACTTCCGATGTCAATGAGTTGCAGAGAGCGATACCTGAAATGACGAAACTGCTTCAGGATTCCGACCCGGTAAATTCGACAAAATTGAGTTTCATCAAAAAATAATTCCGCAAGCAACAATATTGTAGGTTGTGGTTCGTCACGCGGCATTAACTGTCAACATGCTGACCAAACAACCTCAGTCCGTCCAGACATTGGTGAGCAACCGGGAATTGATCGCCAATGTTGTCAAGGTGCTGCATTCGTCACTGACGGCTGGCAACGATACCGAGACCACCAAACATGCCATGGGTACGTATGGGTGGGGTTGAGGTTTTGTGTTTAATTTTTCGTTTAATCGAATCCCGAACACAATGCGAGCTGGTTTCTAGCGTAAAACATCACTGCTCGTGTAACCGCGTGAAGTGTCGTCGGCCTTAGCTCGTATTTTTGCTCGGTTTTTTTAACCGTATCAAAGATGTTGAACAACGTGTCGAAACAAACACTATTCACTGTCTTCACAGCATTCTCTGTCAGGCTGCAATTATCAGCAGGTCGCATTCTTTCAGGCGCGCTCTATAATTTATCCGAATACCGCGAGGGACTGGATCTGATCTGCGCTGTGCACGGTGTTGGCGCGCTTGTTCAGGCATTATCGTTAGTTGTTTGTTGTATTGTCCGTTTTTCCTTATCGTGTTTAGGGTCACTACTCACCACACCTTGTATTGAATATCAATTCACATCAAAGGCGTCGCATATTCACTGACCATTTTCACGCCATGTTCGAAACATTTCCACGTATGGCACACTATCGATATTTTTTCAGTTCATCAGTCGATAAGATCGTGTTCTACGCCCTGACCACGCTGCACAACATGTTGATGCACCAGAAATCGAGCGTGAACGATGTGCGAGCCGCTGGTGGTATCGAGGCACTGGTTGCGCTCATGGACAGACCACAGGAGAAGGTGTTGGCGCTCATTGCTGACTGTCTGCACTACATGGCCGCACAGCATCCACAGAGCAAAGTATGTGTGATGAATGATGGATAATATGTGTGATTAATAGTGTTTGTATTTTTTTGTTTTCGTTTGCGCCCGAATAAGTGCAGAACATATGTTGTCCAAGACAGGTAATTGATTCACTCGAACACAAACACGAACATGATAATGTTATGTGTTAGCTGCTTGAGACTGAAGAACGTTTGCGCTGAGCCAGTTTTATTTACTGGCTCACGAGTTACCATTTTTCGAGAACAGCACATCATCAGCTACACATATACGTATTTCAGCTGGTGATCCTGCAACGCGGCGGCACCGAGAAAGTGGTGCAAATCATGCGAGCATTCAATTACGAGAAGCTACTGTACATGGCTGCCAGACTGTTGAAGGTGTTGAGTGTGTGCGATCAGAACAAACAAGTCATCATTACATCAGGTATGGACTCGAGATATTAGCTTGTCCATTTTTAATTTGATTTGATTCATATCGTTGAATTGTTTTTGTTCGATGGCGATGAGGACGGAAATAAATTTCGTGGTCAGATCGAATGCCTCGACCTTTGTATTCCAGTGGATATAATTGGATGAATTTTGCAATAATTGTTGTCAATCCGCAAGCGCAATTTGTGTTCAGGCGGTCTGCAAGCCCTACAACGCCACTTGCTGCACCCATCACCAAGACTGGTGAAACATTGCATGTTAACACTACGGAATCTGTCGGATGCGGCCGGTGCGCAACAAGGAGTCGAAGATCTACTGATAGCGATGATCAACCTGCTGGGATCATCTGACCCGGTCGTGGTCGCCTGTTGTACTGGAGTGCTGTTCAATATGTCTGCGAATAATCAGAGGAATAAGGTAAGATTTTGGATTTTAGGTTGTATTCTTTTTATACACTTCAACCGTCGTCACTTTTAGTGGGCAAAGCGCAATAGTTGGTCCATCAGTTCGACATCACGCGCACTGAGCTGTCAATGTTGGCACTCCTTATACACTTCTTACAATTTCATCATTTTCAGCAAACCATTTGCCAACAAAATGGCGTCGAAGGTCTAGTCCGAACACTGCAAACGAATTTTTACGGTCAATCCAATGCTGAGATTGCTGAATCAAGTGAGTTTTTGGACTTCTGCCGATTTGTTTCAGATGTGTTCGATCGCACTAAACGAAGCAATTTCACATATACTGTATATGTAATTTATGGACTTGCGCGATTCTCATAAGTTTATTAATTTCAATTTCAAATTTCAAAAGCCCCGTAAAAATCAACTTCTTGGCAGGTCTGTGTGCGTTACGTCACGTGACGGCCCGGCACGATTTCGTGAGCGAGGCACAAATGAAACTGCGATCAATCGACGGCGGTCTACAAGTGATCATCGACTTGCTAGTGTGCAGTCTGCAACAACCGTCACTCATCAGACCCGCGCTACAGATATTCAAGAATATGGCTGCGCACAGCATTGAGAATGTGCCGGTGGGTTGTTGGAACATCACAAGATAGTCCATTTATTCTGCTACGGTAAACCCCCGTTGTAGGAACACGATCGGGGGATCGGATTCCGGTCACCATCAATTGTATGCACCATGTAAATAACGATTACTAGGTTTTAACGGCACATTGACAAAACGTCGTTTAAACCTGTTCACCGTCATGTCAATTGTCGCCATGTGCAGGCGCGAACGGATCTTTATTGCTCAGAAATCGATTGTGATCGTTTCGATTCAATTGTTATTGCAGTTTCTTCGTGATCTGCGATCCCGTACCGCCTACAACGGTACACCGATGACGGTGATTGAATGTGCTGCTACGACTATACATCAAGCAATGAACCAGATCAGGCAATCGCAAATGGTTGGTTGGAGTGAATTTAGGTCGATTAAAGGGTGTTGTTGTGATCGCGTTTTCTGAAGTTTTCTTGTGCTCGGCAGTAAGCGAAGGAACTTGCTTGGGTTTCTTGTTGGACCAGGTTATTCGTACCCAGCGGTAACCTCAGTGCCCGACATGTTATAGCCATCTTGTACCGTAGATCGCAATATTCTGTTGGTTTACAGGGAAATTGTCTTCTTGTCCAGGGCTTTCGCTTTCTTTATTGTTCCATTGTCTTTCACACATTTTATGTCAATTTGCAGCCGAACCAACCAATTGTACCCAACAAACAAATGCTGCAACTGATCGAGATTGCCACATCGTTGATCGGTCTGTTGTCACGTGACCAGTTCGTTCGTGTCCAATTGCGACAGGCGCAGTTGATACCCTTGTTTCTGCAGGTGTGCGAATAGTTTTTCTATTTTTTATGTTTAACGCTTGGCTCTGTTTTATTATGACTCGGCAGTGGTGCTTCAATCCTGGCGTCAAAATTTTATAGTCTGCTCACGTGCTCAGTCTGGTTTTTGCTCGTCTCGTGAACTGATGCCATCATATGTCCACGAACACAAAGCTTGTTCACAGTCCTGTAATACGCATATAACTTTTGCCTAAGATTAGTGGCACCATTTAAGAAATATCTTTAATCCGACGTGACGGACCGGACCGACCCAATCACCGGGTTTGATACCTGCAGCAGGCAGCATGTCCTCCCTGTTCATTTCGTACGACATTGTTCCGTCGTGCTCATACGCACGGCAGCAATATTACATCTTTACCCTGCAGCTGTTACACGCCGATGACCTGCCAGTGGTGCGTGCGTCGTGCAGTGTGCTGAATGAAATGGCTGTGGACACGGAGGGCGCCGAGATGATTGAGAGGGAGAATGGCATGAATTTGATCAGTGAATTGATGCAACGATGCAATGATGAGAGGATTGGTGAGTGTTGGCGGTGATTCACTTGCTACATTGCGTGGTGAGACAATCCGTCGTGTTGCATGATGACGAGAAGAGACTGTCGTGTGCTTTCGTGGCGGAACCCACTTTGCCATGTAGTTGCAATCTTTTGGTCTTGGACTTTTACATGTCTTGTTCACAGGTGAACTTTGACTTATCATTTACATTGTTTCGACAAACTGAAGTCGCTTTGGTCTGCAGCATCAGCGAATCGTGTGTTCGTTCTGATATGACCATGTGACTGTCCTTGAATCACTGTTTGCGCCGTCGCACTTTCTCATGCCCAGATCTATACAAAATCGCATTTTTCGTTCAAATTGCAGCCAATCTAATCGCATCGATCAACCAACGAATGAGCGACAGTCGTGAACGATTGAATATGCAAATGATGGCACCTGGACTGGCCATGTTTGGCGCCGGGGATACGGAATCCGGTCGGTTGTTGTGTGATTTTTATGTTGTTTCATAAGTTTTATGCATGGCTGTGATTAACTGTCAACCAGTTGTCTTGCTATTTCAGGCGAAATGATGCTTGGCTCGTCTGATATGAACACACCGCCGGGTCGGGGCCCTGTCGAACAAATAGTACCCAATTATAACCCGATGGAGTTGAATATCGATGGTTTGTGTATAATGCGTATTTTGTCTTTTCATGCTTATCGTTTCATTTTTATCAAATTTCATGTCCTCTTACAGGCGCCGGTTTAAGTCCGGCCGCCGCCGACCAGATGACCTCCCTTGACAGTCCAGGCGATTGGATGATGCCCATGCAACCGCCTGGCACCCCGGTGCACCAAATGCAGGCTCAGGCGTCACCTGCTGCTGCGGGGCCCTCGAGGACTGGGGCAGACCCACAATGGGACACACAACAACAAGGGGGTGGGCACATGCTGATGTAGTCCACTGAGGCTGTATGTCGTCTAGTAGTTGTTGTTGTGCTCTACTGAGTGAAAAATGGCGACTGCGGCCGAATGTGTTTTTCTTTAAAAATCCGTTCTTGAGGTCTGACATTTACTCTGCTGTTTTATATACGGAAGCATGCTTTAGCGCAATAGTTTCAATATTATCGTTCCCATAATGCAACGAAGTTAATTACTGTTAGTGCCCCAAAATTTTCACATGTTAACATTTTTGTACATAGGTAACTATGAAAACGCTTGAGATTGTCAGGTTGTATTATTTTGACATCTGATTGCTGTAAATTCATACCATTTTGTCTTTTGTACATGAGTCCCCATTTTAGTCTCCGCTCCTTGCACACTTTATGACATTAAACGGTTTCATTCATGACTTTTTGCTTTTGTCCACTATGCGATTATGACTGCTATTATGAAAAGGGCATGCTTTTGTCAAAAATTTGTGTCAAAATCCGTTGTTCCTTTAAGTTTAGCACGAGTATTTCTGCTTCATTATATTTAGCAACTCTTTATGCTTTTGTGCTCATGTACTTGTTTTGTCATTAATATTGAAACATCAGCGAACCAGCCATGTAATCTGATAAAAATTGGGTAATTTGGCAGCTTCTTTGACGCATTTCATCAATTTCGAACGTTCTGATAACAATGTTATGATGATAAGGAGTAACACAACCGAACACAAGTCCAATTTATGAGTCTTCAACTTTTCCAAGTCCCAAAAGTGCTCCGCCTCGAGATTATCATCCTCAATTGCCCAAGATAATCCTCCAGATTGTTACCCTGCCGCAGCGATTGAATCGCAGCACGCTGATTGGCCGTCCATCTTGTGCTGCGCCGATATCAAGTCCCAGTGTGCCCACTTCAATGGGGCAGACTCTGGAGTCATATACCGTAAATACAAACCATATAGGATTGAAGTGGCATGTTGATCGGAAAGCAAGTCGTCGCAAAACAAGGCATGGTGACTGTCAAACAGTGAGAAACCCACAACACGCATGCGACCGTGAAACATCAGGCAACCAGTGCCCTTGTTCTTTTGCACATCTGGCATACGCAGAATCGCGAATCGAATGCGTCATAAATGGATTCAATACAGCCTCTGTAACATCAGCCGTGACCTGAAATATAGTAAGTAGGACGGTATTTTTTGAGCGGAGGCTGTTTAGCCGCAGACGTCTTGAGGACGCAGATGATGTGGAGAACGGGTATGTACTGGACGATCACAATGTTCGATATGATGCAACTGATATGACTGTGACGACTGCACAAAGGTATGGGCCACCACAGCAACAGTGTTTGATGCTTGGTGTAACCCAGCTGTTGCTGAAATTGTCATTATTTGACTAGTCATGCACCGAAGTGCTGTGATGCAATTTTTCTCAAATATTCGATTTTCGAATGAAACGTCGCTTGCTGAAAATGACGCCCGAAGACGGCTGCCTTCAGATGACAATCGTTGCTTGAACAACTGAACCACTGTGTGAACTGTTTCTTTATTTCAAGCAATATTCCCGAACAAAATACATACTTTGTGGGCATATATTCCAGAATTGTGCGGATTTCATAATTCGTTGGACCCTGTATGCGGCCTATGAGCTGCTCTTTATCAATAAAAAGACCAGTGAAACGATTGCCGATAAAAAATCAAGCGACGGTATCGAGTGCCAAACATTGCGTGAATTTGAAACAGTTGAATTGAACACATTGACACAGGCTCCGCGCTCAAGATCGCTTCCGTGGGTGACTTTGAAAGTTCGTTCGTCCGACGCCCTGACCCCCTCGCCTGATTATCGGACATAAATCCGACAAGCAGGCATATGTTCAGGGACGAAATGCAGTACTCGTCAAACACGATAGCAAACGAGTCTGAGCGCCAAACGCACCCATAAAAACGATCGGCTAAATGGCGTTTTTGTGGACAAGACTGTTCCAAGAGAGAGCCCCGGGTCGCCGCCCGCCATTCAAAGTGATCCCAAGTGGGTTTGATTGGGCGCCAGGATTGAAAATTGTCAGGCACAAATCAAATGGTTGTCCAAATGGCTTGGTACCGAACTAACGGAAATTTAGCAACTGCCCAGTGGGTGTTTTTACTTTTCTATCGTCTTTTGTTAGTCGACGCTTGCTGCATAGCCGGCCACTCAGGATTGAGCCTTCAAAAGCAGCACATGAGCTGAGCACTGTTGTATAGCATACCAAGATTTGACTCCCTCCGCCCAAAGCGATATATACCACGCTTTTAAAATTGGCCATGCGACCATGGAGGAGCACGCTGGGATATTTTCGGACGTTTTTGGCTTAACTGAAGTCCATTTTGACTTTGCGAAGATGGACATGTTTGCTTTCGAAAGTGTAGTCTTTACGTACTCGCTGTCTTGCACCGCATACGTTTGTTGGCTGCTTCTTTGAGCCGAATTTTGATGCTCGTAAATTTTGCGAAACAGTGCGTACATTATTTTCCTCTCGCTTTGTGGTACAATGGTTCAAGAAGCTATACAAGCATTATTAGTACTGAATTGAGATTGTATATGGTACGGTGTCCTTTTATGGGCGTGGCTCATTCAATCGGCTTACGCTTTTGGTACAAAATTGTTCCAGGACTGTTGCTTCATAATGTTCGGCGGAGCATGAACATTAGGCACCCCATTATGGGTTGGTTTTCAGATAAGCGATAACAGCGACTTCTGGAACACCTTGATCGGGTCCTACTGTAACAGCTTTGTTCCTTCACTGTTTGTTCACATACAAATGCCCTACATTTTTTATCAGTGCAAACAGCAAATAGAGCAACAAAGCAAGCACGCTGGGACGAACATTCTGCGCACAATTCCAGTATGTCTAGCAAGTTGTGGGGTATCGTTGCATGTTGACACCAAAGCATTCGACGATCAGTTTCAGCCATAAATGTGTCTATTCGTATGGCAATGGCGTGATGCTATTATGCCAACATAAAAGCTGGGGGTCGAACATTCATCCACCTTTCCATCAAAATGATGCTTTTGTGAACTATTGGCGTTGGCATCAACCACTCAATTTGGAGCTTGGAAACGGTACCCAAATAAACTGAACGTTTCATTGTTCTGTATATGTACCTTCTTATTTGGCGGCTTGTTTATAATGCTGTACCCACGTATGTATAGTCCAACCACGAACTCATGAGACGACTTTTTTTTTGAAATTGGCTTGTGCGGATCCAACAATGTTCCGGTTCCACGTATTTCGGAAATGAAAGAAAGAGAAACGCACGTATTTTTTAAAAACACGCTCTCCACTCGGTGCGTAAATTCCCTTTTGACTCCCAAAACATTTGTGTGCTGAACAACGCTGCTGTTCGCGTAAGCACGCAACAAATTGAGGTCAGCCAGCTGGAACTTGTCATCATCTCCCTCAGCCAATCTCTTTCTTTTGTTTGCGAAAACACGTGTATCTGGAGCATTTTTGAATGCGGCCAAGCAAGCTTTAAAAAAGTCGTCTCATGAGCTGGTGGCTGGACTATATGTATTATGTGGTTTCCAGCTTGAGCTGGCAGCTAACCAGGAGGTTATCACGTGGTCAATGTTCACCACGAAATTCCCGAAACTGTTCCACTGCATTCACCCGGAGTCGGAACCAAGAACTCTGTAGCTGTAGCGCGCACTGACCGGCAAGCAACAAGCCACAGGTTACAGTGTTTACCCCACAACTTTGGCGTTCCCTGCTTCTCGTTCCGCATATAATGGGAAAACGTTCGTTTTCATTTGGCTTTGGTGTTGGGGCGCTTGTAATTTATGCCCTGTATGATACTGGCTTGGCTTGGTTACATTGGCAAGCTTATGGGGTCAGTCAGGTTTGCAACGCTTCCCTTTACTTGATGTTTGCTTGTCTATGTTTGGTCTGGAGCAGCTGCCCTTTGGATGCCCTCTGCTGCCATTTTTAATTGAACTTAATGAACAAATTTTGAATTTGAACAGCGTGCGAAATTTCGTAGGACATTTTGTGGAATTTTAATTTCGGTAGTCTGATGAAACTTTATTGCTTTTATTTCACGCACGTTCCATTTCGATGCGAAATGGAGCGAAAATTATACACCCGGAGTCTTCTGTACCTGCAATGCAGCAACATTTCTTGTTAAACCGCACAACCTTTTTGTGGTAAATTACGTCATAAAATCGTATGCCACCGCATCAATAAAAATATAAAAATATTGTAATGCGTGTGAGTTAGATAAAATTTCTCATATTATTCGCGCGGTTTCTTGTTATGGTATTGTGTTGCATTCAAGAATGTTTTGATTTCAGATCTTGGGTGCGTTATTCAGGGTGCAGAGAGCACGTTTCTCAAGTTTGACCCCACCAATCAAGTTTTCATGGAGCACTTAATTTGGTGTGAGAGTGTTGTTACCCCAAAGTTCATAACACGACATAAAGAAGTCGAAATTCACACACATTTTTACTGGAATTTTTATTGCGCAAATTGGTGTTGCTGCTATTCACACCAAGATTTGATCAATCTATAGTTATTGGGCTTTGGTTGTTAAAGTGGCCAACACTATGGAACAAAGTGTACCCAAGTTACTGACAAAATGCGCTTGGGCTTGTCATGGCCCCAAGTTTCGAGCATATTTCGCAAGAAAGTGATTTTATCGCGTTGTGCTATCTTTCCGTGAGAATATATGTTGCGCGTGCGAGCGAGTTTCATGGCTCTCCCATCATAAAGTTAGCGGTACCATTTGATTTTGCGACTTTTTCATGTCAAACGTGTCATTGTTTTGCGATGCCGCAATTTCATGAGCGAGCAGCCTTGATCAGCCTGCTTTATCACACAACTTTCTGTCTGCAAGGTTAAGCAAACTACTACACTCCATGAGTTAAGTTCAATTTTACGCATTCAGTTTGCAATTATACGAGCACCCGACTTTGCGTACCGCGCCACGCGCGCAAACCGCACTCCTTTTATTCACATTTTTCTTTTATTGTTATTATTACCACTTTTTATTTATTCTGAACGTGTGCTTTTATTGTTTGAGTGCAGCGCGCCCAGGACAACGGCGAAAAGTGCAATTTATTTGTCACAGGTGGAAGAAAATCCCCCGCCCCCATACCATACACAAGAAATTGGTGGGTATCTGACTTTCAATAGTGTGTAACAATTTATCTTTATCCTGACCCCAATAGCTTTGCAAAATAAACACAGGGTTGACATCCGATCAACCAAAATATTCATATTAGAGGCGGAATTTCTTATTGGTTTTATTTATTTTTTGAACAGTTGTGCATACCGTAACGTGATTTCTTCTGATCTTATCGCGGGAACAATAGACGTTTTGGCAGGATTAAGAGACTTGGAATGAGAAATTACAATCTGGAGTTCAGCATCAAAAGCTGTGTCTGCCTCTGTTCCGTATCAGAAGCTCAAAGCAACATGATCGCTGTTGCTGCTTTTCACTTGAAACATTTTGTTTCAAAGCCACCAGAATGATAAGCATCATAACAAAATTAGCCTTTCTGACCCGCAAAAATCCGACAAATAAGCATCATGCCGAAATGTAACCAGCTTGTAATCATTCTATCAGGGCAGACCAAAGTCACATGAGACTCCTCCCTGGTTCAGCTCATTGACAGTGAGAATTGGGTGTAGACTGTGAATTGTAAGATGCTCTTGCTTTTGCTTGAACCCAACGAAATATGTAATTTGCCTTTTCAAATAGTGCTAACAGGATTTACGTCTGTCTTCCAAGCAGCTAATCATTGCTCATACATACATGCTATTCAGGCTTGCTTGTCACATTTGTTTACTCCGATTTGATGAGATGACAATTTTGGGAGAATAATTCTCGCGCTTGGCGCGTATTTTTACTATTGCACATTCAGATTTTGATTGATCGATGCATTTTTGGGCGCGGCAATGTGATTTTATCATAGACATTTTGATAATTTTTTTAACATTTTGATAGCCGTGGTGATAATCATCTTTTCTGCGGGCGCTTATTTTCAGGTTAGTTTGCACAAACATCTCAAGTTAAAACTCGGAAGATTGTGTGTGTCACTCGCAAATCAATGCCATGTTGTCACAAAACGCTGGCGGGTTCGGGACAGTTTTGGGTCTTAGGTACAAAAAGTCACTGGATCGACCGGTGCCTGATTCTTATACATTGGGCTCGAAGGTGGAGACTTTGTGAGCACCCAAAGTCCGTCAAAGCCCCCTTGTCTCTCTTGCACCATTACTCTCGGCAACTTTGACACACAAAAGCACCAGCACGTGACACAATATCCACTTGTTTCTGCTTCCCCAGCGGGCACGTGGTTCCCCTCAAAGGCTCATTATGGCGTAATTATTCCCAGATCAGTTATTGCGACTTTTTGGCAAAAATCTATGTGGGAAACCAAAGCAATGGAAGGGTCCTCATCAAGAGCGGCATAAATTTCTTTGTGTCATTTTTTCTTCACTTTTGAGCTTCACCTGCTCAACACAAGGCACGCGCGCGCCCTTTTCTGCTCTTTTTCTCTTTTGTAATTGTAAAGGTTATGCAATCGGCAGTATTTTTTGATGGTCGGTGTGTGGACCCGATTCTATGGCGCCTGGATTTGCACAACCCAACTTTGCCATTGGTTCACGCTTCGGTTGATGAATTCATGTAATTTGCAAAACGTTTTGGACCCCACCACGTTGATGTGAATCAACGCATTTCAGAACGAAACATGAATCGTGCACCTAGTCACCTCCCGTTGAGTTCGGGTAACGGTTTCCTACTTCCACTTTCGCTCTGGATATCTAAATCTGCCAGGTACCCATCCGCATGAATGTTTATCAGATATACCATGGTGAACTTACCCGTCGTTTCATGATGGGGCCCAACAAGTCGCCATGTGCGGCGGTCTCCCACCATGTGCCCCATGTCACGCTCACAGTGGGTGATGCTGCTCCCTTTGTTCTCTCTCTGTGTGTGTGTGTTTAAGCACGCCGACGTCACTAAAAGTTCAGGTTTTTGGGTCCAGGTCTAAATTCATGTCTTCTCTCCCGTACGGTACCCATTATCTTCATTATTGAAATCAATTTTCTCATGATCAAGGGATCGTGCTGTGCTCTCTGTTGTCAACTTCGCTATACCCATCAACGCTCGCTAATTCACAATTTTGAGTTATGTCGGACCGCCCTTTCTTTTCTCATTAGTTTTTCGTATCGTTGATCGGAATCTTTGTGGTGTTTGTGTGTGCACATGCATTCTGTTTCATACCTCGTACCTACATTTGGTAGCCCAGCCCAGCATCTCATAAGTGCACCGCAACTCGAACACATGCATGAACGGGTCTCATAAAAGAAAACGGGCCTCTGCATACCGTTTTCTTGAGGTTCATGCCATATGCGTCCACAGGAAAAACACCTATCCATAAAAACTCAACCACGAGAACAGCGCGTGCATCGCCATTCTTTTGTTCCGTCTTCATGAGTTGAGGCTGTGAAGTGGAGGGCCAAGGCTCAGAAAGATGGCTGTGATCATCTGTATGGATAAGAGACATTACAAATCAACGCTGACCCAACACTTATTGGGTGCACTTCCGAAGTCGCATGGACTATCTATCAACTGTTAAACTGAAACTTCAGTCAGCCCACAGCTTAAGAAGCAACTACGAACCGCCAAGCTGATGTTTCATTTGCGGATCTAAGTTGTTGCAGTACCCAATTTCTGTCCCATTCAGGTGAACTCACCAGCCAAACACGCACAAAGGGCGGAGTTTGCGCGCGCATGTGTGGTGCACCTTCTGGTCTTGTTGACATTACATCCATTTTCGGTGTTGTGTGTCTGTATTGACGCTTCGCGACCTTGGCTTTGGTTGTGCGTTGCTCGCGCATTTTACAACTCCACAACCAAAACGAATAGTATTTTGGCTGGTGTCGGTGTGTTTGCATAACGCATTTCATTTCTGGGTGTACACCTGAAAGACGCGTGCGTGGATGCACTAGCCAGAATAAAATTGTTGTTGTTGTTGATTGCTTGTTCTATCAATGTACAATGTCCTGTCTTCCTAATTCTTGTCTTGAAGAGCATGTCTTGAAGGTGCACTCTGTCTCTTTGTTCGTCGCATCAACCCTAGGTCTAGAGCTGGAGTTGATATTCAACTTGTTTATCCATCTCAATATATCCGCTGTTCCATCCGTGCAACTTGAGATGAGGATAACTTCCGATGCGTGTATACATGATCAGTTTGCGGCTGCGCGCAGTGCTGGTGATCTTTCATATGTGAAATTTTAATTGGTACCCATTATTTCACAGCATGGACTCATGCTCATTCCATCACGAAAAAGATTAGCAGGTTGCACGTATTATTATCATCGCGTTGTGTCGCTTGAATGAATTTTCATCTTCACAAGATGTCACCCGTGTTGGTTACCGCCATTCTCTGATATCTTGTCAAGTTTCGACTCAGAGTTTTTCTTTCCTTTGGATGGATTTTAGATTATTGTTTCTCGTGCTGTCACTTTGTTCGCTTTGGTGTTCCGACCTTGAATTGTTCCATAATATTTTGTTGGACGCATAATCGATGCGATATCTTCTGCATCTGCTATCAAGTGCTTTTGTTATCATTATCATGCCCAATCTCATACAAAACTATGATTCCCGGTTTGTTGCCTATCACCACGGCTGGCGGAAGTGCGCCCTTGTTTTTTACTGCTTCATTTGTGAAATATTTGTGAACACTTGCCAAGAACATGCTGTTCAGTTTACAAGTTTCGACAGATAAGTCAATTGGGTGTTCCACTAGACCTGGGAACGTTATGATTTCAGTGCCAATCGAGAATTGAGCCCGACTGACCATTAGGGAGCAAAATAAACACAAACTTTCCCAAGTGAAAGATATCGTGGCCAAATGCCGGCTGCGATAGCAAGATAACACATTCTGCACAATTTTCCCACCTAAAACCGGACCAAATTTGCATTCACGTCCCTGCCTGAACCGTGTTGTGTGACTGTTTGCGTATATTCGTATGTGTGTGTATTTGCAGGCTTTCGTACAATAATAACACAACTTTGGCTTTGCTAGGTTTTCAGGCCTTTTGTGTGAAATGAAAGAGTCCTAGTTTGGCTTTGGTCAGGTGATTCATTCTTTATGCAAATTTATTGAATTGCGCCGTACTAGAGACGCAGGAGCAGCGCAACCTGTTGTGTACTCCACATATTATGCGCGTATTTTATGCATCTTTGAATAGTTGTATTTTCTCGTGTACGTGTTACAGTGTCTTTTCAAATGTACACATTTTGGAGTGGCGTGTTGACTCATTTCTGACTTTTCTCTGTTTCAGGGCCACAACAACAGTTTAACGCAATCAAACTCAACAAGCCAAGCAACGATAAATACCCTAAGCTTACTGATGGTCAATTCGTATCGCCTTGACGATCAGGCATCGACTTCAATCAGCTGCAGCACCAATTCACTTCATTCAACAAAAAATAATTATCGAGACAACAATTCTCAAGCACCTCACTTGCCTTCCAAAAGCAGGCTTCGATTGAGTGGGTCATTATCCAAACTCTACAATTCTGTGAGCAACATGGGCGCTCGGATGTCATTGTCGGATCTCGGTGGGACGAACTACCAAATTGCAATGCTCGGCCTTGATAACGCAGGCAAATCAACCACATTGTACAGATTGAAGACCGATGGTTATGTGCAAACGGCACCCACGATTGGATTCAATTGCGAAAAGGTATAAGGTCTTCACAAAAATAAAGCTGAATTAAACTTGGTGATCAAATCAACCTTCGTCACGCCACGCGACATTTTTTTTAAAACTCATTGGTGCCACTAATTAAAACCAGAGTAAAAGTTCTTCCCAAGCCACAACGATCATTTTTTACACTGGTCGAAATTGAAGCAGTTTCATCAAAGTGACATTGATTCAAATTGTTATATGACCAAGGTTGATTCGATCAGCAAGTTCGATATCGGATCAACTTTTTTATTTCTTTGGTTCTATCGCGCCAGCGAGTCCTATCACCTTAAATTTTGGTTCCTTACTGGCAATAATATCGCTGTTCATTGAGCGCTGGTAATGTGCTACCCCAATGTACGATCTGCGTGTTCCCATGGTGTCTCACAAACTGCACAGCTGGCGGCGGTGGTGAGAACGCAGTCGTAATGTTTGATATCCAATAAATAAGCAATAACAATGATCCACTTTTATTGTCATGTCTTGCACTCTGACATCGTTGTACATGTATTTGTAAATCGAAAGCCCATTTCAAACGCCCGTAACATGAAATTTCGAACGCCCATAAAAATTTACGCCAAAACAAATAAACGCCCAACTGGACCACAGGCAGCAAAGCGCAGGTGTTGTGTTGGCATTGGAAAAATTGTTATTTTCGTTTCAATGTGCCATTTTTAGCCGCGCTCTAAGCCATTTTCAAAACAGCAGCCCGTTTTTGTGGCATGATTTTGGGTGCCCCAAGAGTAAAATGTCGTAATTCAGTGACCGGACCCAATTACTGGATATGCACGCGATCCCAAATACAAATAAATTATACCAATAGGCCACATGTGCGATTTTGGCTTTGTTCATTCATTGTGCTGGAAACCAAAGCGGCTGCCAGGTATTGGGCAACACCTAAAATGGGCACGTGACACACAACGGGGAATTTCGCTTTCAAAAATTCTAAATCTCGGTGTTGTGGGGTCGTTACAAATTAGAACATGTGGAAATCGCGTTAAATTTCACGCTGAACGGTACAATGTAAAATGTGCAAAATTTAAAAATTTTACGTCACTTTACATCGGGGGTTGAGTCATGTCAGTGGTATGCTGTGAATTTGGGTGCGTATCCACCCGTAATGCCGTAATACTGTGTGTAAATCGGTATCGTTATTCAAAGTTTCGTATAACCACTCTAACATAATGTGCCCGTGAAGCAACAACTGGTAGTTAGAAGTCGGTTGTTTTCCCACGTCTCGTCATAACCCGCTGCCGCTTGCGCACGAGGAAGAAGGCGTTTCTTCAGAAAGCTTCAGAAAAAAGCACCCAGTTCGATTGAGATAAAAAGCGATTTGCCGATCAAAACTTACAAAACGCACAAAATGCTCTGTATTTTTCTGAATTACGGTAATTTCACGGTAACCTTGATGCCTGAGATAGAGATGTCCTCGCGGCCTTCCAGCATTGCGCCGTGCGTGTGGCGTTTTGGTTTTTTTCTGTCCGGCTTGGGTTGATTATATCCGTTTAACCGCTGTTGAGTGGCTCTCCAGTCCCTCTTGGGACCCGAAGCTTTCCCGGTCCCTGCTGTTGCAAGGTTACAAGGCAAAAGTAGTGATACCCAACAAAGCCAGGCTCCAAACGTTGGGAGGATCCGAATATATACATAGTTGAGAATGATTGATTTATCCTGCCGGTCTGAACGATCGGAATCTATTCTAATGTCCGTATAGAAAGCGAAGACACACAGCGCCGTTCAAGGTTGAATAAAAATGAATGATGATTTATTTTTTGGCTTGTGCACTGCGCGAACAGCCGCTGTATAACATACATCTGTATATTAGTTTGGGGCTTGGCGCGGGGAAAGCGATTAAACATAAATGGAAATAGAAATGCACGTTTATGGGTTGTTTGTTGCGATTGTAAATGGGCGTTCACTCCTACGAGGAGCGAATGAATAAGAGACGAATCATGATTGGAAGCGTGGCGCATTCTTATTCAATGAAAAGGGAACTCATTTACCAAAGCAAAGAAGAAACCATCAAAAGTAGTCTCAAAATCATGATACCGACGTGAACTGCATATAAGAATATGCTTCCTTGTTGCCTGTCTCTGTGCCGGCTTTCATGGACGGGCGGTGTTCCAGGTCATCGTCAGTGCGAACGCACCACGGGTTCCCGCATCGAACTTCAATCTTTCCAATATTCCAGTTCAAATCTTCGGAGGGTCGATCCAAAGGTTGCACGTACGCCATCTGGGATGTTGGTGGTCAGGAGAAACTACGTCCGTTGTGGCGATCGTACATCAGACATACGGATGCCATTGTGTTTGTGGTGGACTCGACTGATGTCGAAAGGTATGTGAGAAACACGATCTTTTTTGATGGACCAGCATTTGTTATGTATATCGGCTTGTTGTGTGCATGTTCCTGAACGGAACACTGGGTATGTCTGTACATTGTCAGATCCATCGGCGACTGCTTTCCCAAGCTGGACAACCACATAACGCACAGCGTCAGTAAAGTATTTCTACAGCTGTGCAACGAACATTGTAGCTTTTTGTCAATCAAGATGCATCAACGATCGACCTTGATATTTCAGGTTCGAAGAGGCCAAACTCGAACTGTCGAATCTGCTCCGCAGCGTCGACGTGCCCAGTCATCTGCCCATCATTCTATTGGCCAACAAACAAGACCTGCCGGCTGCTGTGCCTGAATCTCAGGTTGAAACATCGGTGGGCGTGACAGACCAGCCGAGCCGACCGACGACTACATTGAGTTGTTGTGCTGTGACCGGGGAGGGACTGGATGGACTGTTTGATGAACTGCACGACTTGATACAACAGGCCAGAAAGTGCGAGAAGGCGAAGAAACGGACCAGATGATGTCGTGACGATCCGATTATTGGGCGACTATTGTTTGATCATTGAAACATCCGTCAGCCAGGATCCACCTGACCAGTCCATGTTTCAAAGCGGTCATTCATTAATCGCACACACTTGTTGTACAGAATTCTATATGTTTCGACCACTGTAAATACCACAACTCTGCATTTTCCATGATCTTGTTTTCCATATTTCTATTACCGGTGCTTTTTATGCGCAATTTCGAAAAAAAGAAAAGACAAAACATGAACAAGAAACAAGATTGATTTTGAAGTTGTGTATAGTACGACTGAGGAATTGAGCAACAAAATGTTTCATAGTAAGCATTTGTTTGGCATAGAATATAATTGACCTGATGACACCGTTTCTTTCGACAGAATTTCATAAAAAATCTAATGGCTTACTCTCAAGATTTTTCCTCCAGATCCATAGCATACAGATCAGGTACCGGATCGCCGGGCAAATAATACTTGTCATATTCTTCCACTTTCTCCACTTTGTACGGCAATTGTTCGCCATATTGATCCAAATACCAGTCGGGGTCAACGTCGTAAATATTGGACAGCGGTTTGCCTGATTCATCAAGTTCAACACAATCGGACAACATGCGATGCTCTTGGTCGAAATGGAACACCGGATTCTTGTAGAACGAACGGGATCGGGTGCCGTAGCGCTGGAAGGGCTCATAAAAGTGAACAGAGCGCAATCTTCTGCATAGTGGAACCTCCACACCACACAACGAATCCCTCTGCTATAGTGAATGGATGTGGATGATCAGACCCCAAATGGATACAATGCTTCCAAGCGGTGCTCTACATGGCGAATATTTTTGAAAATGAACAAGATAGTCGGGTCCCAGTCTGTTCATTATGTAGAGGTGACACTAATATTGCTGCTCATTACACGCCCACCACTGTGAAACAGCAGCCAGCCAGTTTTGCACTGGCTGTACAACCTACGTGCCTGTTATGCACACACGGACGGCCAGCTGGCGTTTCTGCCAAGTCAAAGGCAAACCCAAGTGAATCCTACATTAATAAATAAAAGACAAATCAACTCATAAAATGTTCCATTGTGACTACAAGAGGCAACCGTGATTTGTACATTCATTTCCGCGGGCAAAACCTCGCTGTACAATAACAAAGTCACAAATATAAAAATGGCATTCAAGGTTATTTAGACTCCGCGAACATTGCGACGATAAACAACTTAAAACTAAAACGCAAAGCTCATTCCCCCACCTCAGCCATGTATCGCTGCAATGGCGGCACAGGTATGGTTGCGGGCCGTTTCAGTCTGATCTGCTCTTTATTGTATTCCGGGTCTTTCATCAATCGATCCAGCAATTCCCAATGTGGTTGCGAGTCACATTTATGGATCAGACGCCAATCGGATCGATCTAAGTCACGTTCGAATTTGTATACACCCAACAGCCGGCCACGCAGCACCCAATCACCGATCACGCTGCCGTGACGAAGCCACTGCAAACATTGCGCTCGGGGTTGGGGTTACGGGGGCGACAAAGTCACAGGGTCGAATGTCTTGATCTCAACCTGATGAAGTTCAGTCCCTTCAAGTGGTCTACCTATCGAAATCGAAGTCCAGGCAAGATCCGAACCGGATTGTTTTGCAAAAAAACTATTTACTGCAATTGGTGGGTGGTGAAGACCAGGGCAAAAGCGTAGTGGTGTGTAAGGTATTGTAAATTGTAGTGTCATAGCTTTGGAAATTGTCATCCCACCGTAAAAACAGTTTCACGGCAGTGAAAATTTCAAAATTTGCACGATCAGGTTTCTATTTCGGTGTTCCATGAAAAGAAATGTTTTATGACATTCGTAAATGCGATCAGAACCTAAGCTGCTTTCGATCAGTAGCTCAGCGCCATCAAAACAAAACGACAGTCCAGCCAAGCGCGCCCAACTGACCCTATCCATTTTGGGTGCGACGTGTCGGACTCTGACGAACGACATCTGTGTCGGCCATCGTCTGTGCCATTCGTGTTTGGTGATCAAACGGCCGACACCGAAATTACGAAGTTGCGACAGAATCTGGGAAAATGGGGTGTTAGTTAGTTTATAGCGTCGACACCCACTCAATAATACATAAATAATTACAAGACCGGGTGTGGAGATTACGGTTGAAAATGGGGTGTCGATTTTGAGATACAGTGGGAATGCGACCAAGAAATGATATCTTTTATGGGTTTGAATATTTTCGTTCACGACACATATCAGATCGGAAAGGAACTTTCTGTGTTGAATAATTGTCGTAAAACATTTTGGTCGCGCATCGAGACCGAACCGCATATTCGACGATTCCCCAACTTACAGTGAAAGAAAATTGAACTCACCTCAAACAGAAATTTGCCCTCGGCCAGAGGATCGTGAAAACCAATGTATCGAATTGAGGATGACATAATTTACTGTAACAACAACATCAAGAAAACAAACAACTACGACACGGCAGAAAAATGATAAGCCCAACGTGGACGTCCGTTCAAACAGACAACAACAGTGAAGATAAAATCTCGACTCGGGTTCAAAGTTAAGATGTTTATCACGTTCATCATGTGTTTTGTCGAATAACCACTAACCTACATAACAAAATATAAATTCTACCAGTGATGAGAAATTAAGGCCAAACTCTAAAGTTTCGAAACGGAGGACTAGTAGATGTTTCAATCGAATGAATGAATTTCCGCACGGACGCAACAAGTGTGAATTTGAACAACAATTGAGCAGTCCAAAAACAATGTTTTTGTTTAGTACAAGGTAGCACCAAGATTCGCTACCGATCATCATCACCATCCTTATCATTCCTTCTCTTCAGTTCCGCTCTTTTAAACTCCTCTATCATTTCCCTTTTCAACTTCTCCAAATCGTTCTTCGATAGCCTACCCGCTCGCAACAATTGATTCGCAGTGCTGCTGCTGCTGCTTCCTGTTGAAGTCGATGTTTCACTGTGGTTAGCGATCGATCGCGCATTGATTCCATGTGGATCATCGTCTTCATCCACATCAATCGACGTTGATGTCGTCGACCATTCGAACGGGATACCAGCATTGTATCGATTGCGCATCCCATTCGCGTTATCGATTGATTGCGTTGTTGAGCCGGATGTTGATAGCAGATCGGTGATGCGACGAACACCCTCTTGGATCAATAGGTCCAGCTCGGATTGCATGTCGCGAACCAGAGGCTGGTCGGGGAACATGTCCTGCAACGTCGTAGGCTTATTCTAATTCTAATGTAGTTGAGAGACACAAGTAGCAACTTGGAATGTCGAGCACGCTCATGTTAGGTTTGAGTGTTACAGCGAACAAGATGGCAAAATCATATCTGTGCATGCTCATGGCTCTCACATGCTTTGGACCGAACATTTTTGTTATTTTTTTAGCATTGAAGTGGAGCAAATATATTAGATACCGTATTGTCGGAAATAGAACCCGGGGGGCCTATTTTTAATTTTTTCACTGGGGTCATTTTGGGGGGTTCAATTTATGGGGGGGGGGTCAATTATTGGGGGGTTATATTTTTCATTTGCCCCACCCGACGAAAAAAATCGTTGTTACTAATGCCCATAAAAATGGCTTGTTCTCGGTATTTTCTAACTTTAACAGCGGCAATTATGCTTAAAAAGCTGTATTCTGTTGTGTACGCGAGCTTAAACAACGTTTGACACAACAACACAGCCTTACCGTACCACTAATCTGTGGTACGGTGAAGGTTGGGGGTGGGGTTGTATTAATGGGGGGTCCTATTTTTTGATTTCGAGCCATTTAGGTGGGGTTCAATTAATGGGGGGTTCTATTTCCGACAATACGGTAATTCAGCTATCGACGACGACGACCGCTGCTATTGTGCTTTCTGATATCCACACCGCGCAACAATTTGTCTCAGGCAAATAAAATATTGTCTTCACACCGCCAGCCATCGCGCGAAACAAACCAGAAAATATGGCCATATATGAAAAGATCCTACGTGTTCAATGGTGCAGTTATGCCGATGTTACAGCAACAGATGACTAGTTACAGTGAAACTCCAACAAACAGCTTTCACAATGAGCGTTGAAGCAGAAAAACCAAAACAACGCCAATTACCGGATATCTCTGTCCGAGCCACAAGTACACGTCCATGACATCGAACATCATCTCCAACTCCATCAAGCGCGTCATCGTATCGGCAGTGCGTTGCGGCCAGCCCCCAATCTGTGCCGTCAACCATTCAGCTGTCAGGGGCTGGCCCGAGGCGTAACGCCGCGCAAAACGCAAGAACCGCGACGATTGATAGGTCTCGGTTGGTTTGACTGGTGATTGACAGAATGTGTAGAGCACCTGCGCGGGGGGTGTTATGCAAGTCATTTGGGGCAGCAACGAATTGGCATTATAGAAGATCAGAAACAGCACTATATCGCATGTTATATATGTATTAGATTCAGCTATTGAAATTAAAATAATAAAAAGTATACAGGAAAATACCTTCAGTGGCAATCCAACATGTTCGATCAACGCTGCTCGCTTTCGCATGTCCTCGATATCACACATGAAATATTTGCCTGAAAACAGTTACCCAAATTATGGGTTTAGGAAGTAATGGAAACAGCTGTAACTTATTCATCTTGTTAAGATAACCTAAGCTTATCTATGTGTTGCTTGGCTCACAATACCAACACTTGCACCACCAAGTTTGTGGTGCAATTCTTGTGATGTTACATCGCCACTTAACTAACCACAACAAGACGTAAACAAATTGCTACCTTAGGGGGATGTTTAGCACAAAAAGCCGGTCAAAAAAAAGAAAACCCCAATATCAAATACCTTTATCAATACTGGCAATGGATGCAAACAGGTCAAACAGCTGTGTGAGTGGCGCGTGTGGCAAGTGAAAACTGAACATTTCAATTTGGTCAATGGTCGGACTGAGACCGGCAACCAAATCCTCGGTCACTTCTTGGTTGAACAGAGCTCGCAGCACCGGCAGATCGTTCGCTTTTAATGTGGTCACCTGGTCGAAAGAATATTCAAAGATTGAAAAATTATCTGAAATAAAATAAATATATAAACCAACGTACCCAACCACCGTCCTGCCCAAATTGCGTGCCGTATCGTCCGGCTCGACCGCCGATCTGTCGTGCGTGTGCGGGACTGATCAAACCGGTGCCACCTGCAAAGGCAAGGACAAGCATCGCTCGAGATGTTGGTTGATTAGTGCGGATTTGAGGTGATTGTATTGTCGAGAGCGACATGCCAGAATTCAGTCTGGCGAAACATTTTGTGGGATCACTTGCACTCTGTTCCACGGCATTAGACCAACACTTTGGGTAAATTGGTTGGAAAATGTTAGCAGGTTGTTTTTAACTCGCCAGTTCAATTCACAACAACACTGATCATAGGCAAAAACCAAATTTCCGAGCGGAGGAGTAAAAAAAAATTTTGTCTACCACATTTGACCTGCTATCAAATACAATATATACAATAACCATAAAATCCACAGTTCCACATAAATGACCAATCCCACAACTGACCCTCGCCTCCTCTGGGCTTCTTCAATCCAGAAAATACGACACGATTGATGTTCAAATTCAATCCCATGCCAATCGCATCGGTCGCAATCAGAATATCACACGGATCGTTCGGGTCATTGAATCGACGTGCTTGCGCCAATTTGGTGTTCGGTGGCAGAGCGCCGTAGATCACAGCTACTTCGTGACCATCGGATTCGGCCTGAAACACATAAAATGAAGGGAAACTGCTTCAACGATGGTAGTTATTGCGTGTGATGGTTGGGAACGAAAATGAAGCAATGCTCAACGACCGTCTCAGTGAATGAACTAGAAAAAAACAACAATAAACAAGCAAGTAAAACATTGTGACCACAGGCAATTCCAGTCGGTCAACGATAGATAAAATGTTTCGCGGAGAACTTTTGAAGAAATCTGTGTTGCTGATAACCAGTACTATGCAGTATGGATGTTACGTCACACAAAACCACACCAAAGATAAAATAACATAATTAAACACAACAAGCAAACGAAATCGACTCTTCCCACCCAGTCAAGCCATACCTTTTTGCAGACCTGGTAAATCTCCTGTCGACTGAAGCACACCACGCAGTCACCGGGTTTCAAGTAATCCAACGAGCCAAGTGCCTGACTGGATATCGATAACGGGGTCATTCGCTCGTAATGCACTGTTCTGACCTCTTCACCGCACGGCACCAGCAGCTTTTGAACCTGGAAATTTTTGAATGTAGTCTTTATATGATACCCTTTATATAGCGGACCAGTTTTCGTTCCCGACGGAGTGGAAATTATGAGAGTATATAAGCTGATTGGGGACCAAATTGTCATTCACTGCAGAGATTCATCAAAGGTTCATTACAAATAAGGTCGACTCAAACACAGCGGGTACGCACAATTCCGTCACAGCTAGTGAAGACCAAAACAAAACGACAGGCGATGAGTACGGTATTCATGCACATACCAACCCGCACGTTGCGCGCTGTGCCGTAAATTGGGCACCACAATTGTCGAACAAACAGCCAAACAACCAACCAAGGCAATAGCAGCAGGTTCGCCACACAAATGCACTTCATCAGCGCACACACCCAACAACGCGCGTGTCCACGCCCAGCCACGGTCGGCGTCGCGCATCATTTGAATCTCGTCGATCACTGCCACCTGCCAACGTGGTAATTTGGTGGTCGTTTTATTTTCGGTGGCTGTTTGCGAGTGATTGTCGAAGTGACTGATGAACCAACAGCGATAGCTACGGATACACGTTTGTGCCACGTCAGAAACATTCCTGTTATAGTTTTGCAACGCTTACCTGGCTCTACCACTGCTCGTGTCGCCATGCAAAATCAATCAAAGTTTAGCATATTTTGGTTTCTTTTTCAGGCTCAGGCTGCACTGGCACGGCACATATCAAATACAGTAGCGTGAGTTTTAACCTAAGCTTAAGCTTGAGAATGAGTGTAGCCCAAGCCAAGGCCCGACTTGAAACCGAAGCTCCATGGCATGGTAGTCAGATCTTTCCACATTTCAATTAGAAACTGCTCGATCGCATCACAAATACTAGTCTTCCTTTCCCAACTCACTTCATATCTGGCCGTGTTCGTGTTCAACATTTCCACAGTGCAGGATGTGTGCTCAGCTGGGTGTTCCTCGTCAATCGCAAAACGACGTTCCTCGCCTGTGGAAATCATTATTATTAAATATTACCTACACACAGTGCTGTGGCTGGGGGGGGAAGGGGCCCCCCAGTGGTACCCTACCCGCCCCGGATTTTTCCACCTATGTACCCTACTCGCCCCGCAAAAGTAGCCACAGTACTGCCTACACATCAAATGATAATTTAGTGGATATTATTGTTTGTCTTAGACAGACTTTCAAGAACTAACCAGTAACCAAATCGCACGGCACGCCAGCGTCATTTGTTTTATGGTAGACTTCAGCGGCAAGCAATCGCAGCGGTCCACAATACACACCGGATTTACTTGACATGTAACGTTGCAGAGCGTTATAGGTCTTCCCGCTGTTCGTTGGACCTGCGCTGTGGGACCAGCTCAAAAAAGGTTGTGAAGGAAACAGAGTTACTAAATTTAGTGTGCGATAAGAGCTTAAAATCACAAACGTTGTTGGGATAACTCAATTCCAATCAATCTAGAAATAACGAACCAGCATGAAATACGATTTTTCGTTGCATCATCCTGGCCTCGGCAAACCAAGCGTGCGGTTCTCTCAGATCGGATATCACTTCCAAATCAGGCATACATTCGATGTGCGGATAAACACGATGGGCGTGTGCTAAGAATTGGGAGAATAGCTCATCGACCGAGACACGTTCGGATAAAATATCTGAAACATTGTGGAATTTCAGGGAACGATTGTCACGCACACATGATTAGATAATAAAAATTAGTGAAGATAAAGCCACGCACCAGCAAATATGACATGCAATTCGGTCGGCAGTGGGTTCGATTCCATACAATATCTTCTGAACTCCATGAGCGCCGGCATGAACAAATCTTCACCGATTCCCTGTTCAGCGGCTAAAGCTTGAACTTCGGGACGTTTGGCGAATTTGGCCAAAATTGCCGAAATTTTCAATGACGTGATTTCGCGACCCGTCAGTTCGACACCCGTGCGGTCACCGGGGGATCTGTAGGCCTGAAAATGAATAGGGTAATGAGATAACAAACCAGCTTCAACTTCATTCACAATAATTGAAAAAATAAATCATACGAAGAAAAAAGCCGTGCCTTGATATCAACCGGCGCGATCAAGCGTTCAAACGTGGCACGACCCGAATCGGTTTCATCCTCAGCTGTGACGGACGCCTTATTTTGCTGACCCTGCTGCTGCGATTTATTGACACGTCGGCCGTGACGTGAAGGCACTGGGCGGAAAACTCGATGCTAAAAGCGGACAGATTTGCAACGAGGGGATGAAACTCTTTCGAAAATTATTCGTCCCCTTTGCTGATTCGATTTGGATCCCGCAATGATATCGAAATCTAAAGTTCATTGTTGCATTATGACAGTGCAGTTCCTGGTCCGGAACTCCGGAGCAGTTTACTGTAATTTCTGGGGGGAGGGGGTATAGGGGTAATACCCCCAATTGCTAGGTCGCTTTCTTGCTCCGGTCATCAAGTCAAAAAGTGATGATTTTAGTGCAAAAATGACCATTTTATGTGCCAAAATGGTCAAATTCACTCAAATTTTTTCACACGTGCACAAAAATACGCATTTTAATGGCTTATTTTAGCATAAATTGGACCAATTTTTATACTTTATAATTTACTTATAATTTTCCACCAAAAATAGGTTCAGAAAACTCGCAAAAAATATGACAAAAAATCGGGGTAAAAATCTGACAAAAGAAATTCGGACCGGGTAGAGCTTTGACCACCTCGGGCCGGGCCGGGCACCCCGGCCCGAACGCTTGCAGCCCGGCCCAATTTTCCAAATCTCCGGCCCAGCCTGCCCCGATTGCGACCTCTGCTCCGGTCCAATTCCTGATCACACTTGCATTCAGTGTAGTTCCTGGTCCGGAGGGGGAGATAGTAGCGGGCCCGTTTTTTTCGGAGGGGGAGGTAGTGTACCCCCGGGGGTGGTACCCCTGGGGGGAAGGGGGAAGACCCAAATTCAGGAAAAAATTATTTTTTGAGGTGGAAAACTTGACCTATTTTTGCCCTTTTTTGAAAAAAATCTTCATAAAAAGGGTATCTTGGCGACTTTTGACAACATTGACCCAAAAATCACACATTTTAGGTCTACAAATGCCTATTTTGGGCAGAAATTGCGGGATATAGTGTACCCGGCGGCCGGAGGGGGAGATAGGGGGATAGTGTACCACCTGAGGGGGAGATAGCGTAACCGACAGGGAATCCCCCTCCACCCAGGAACTGCACTGCTTGTATTGCAGAATCCAGGGCCCGGTCCACAGGAGCGGATTACCTTAACCTTTAACACTAACATTGACACTTACACCAACATAAACGCAAGGATTTTCAGTTTTGCGTTTATTTTTATGTTAACGTTTGTGCTAGTGTTAGTGTCAACGTTAGTGTTAGTGTAATCCGCTTCTGTGGATCGGGCCCTGCATTCATTACCCAAGCAGAGGTCGCAATCGGGCGCGATCAGTATTGTCTATCTGACGACTTCTTTATGGAAAACAATGAATTTTCAGCCAAAAAAATAGGTTAAAAAATCGCACAAATTATGACAAAAATTGGGTTAAAATCTGAGCCAAAAATTCGGGTCGGGCCGGGCCGACCAAACCGGGCCCGATTGCGACCTCTGTACCCAAGAGAACAAAATCGATTTCTAGTCAAGAACCAACACGTTGTTTCTGCTTCGCTTCATGCATCGACGATGTTGACACAGCAGCTGACACTGCAGCAGCACTAGCACTGGAGCTGGATGAAACACCACCGCCAAATCCACCGACAATTCGACTCATTAACGACGAGCTGGTCGACGGACGAAACAGCTGCTTGTGAAACATCGTCGGATACGCGTGGGGTGGGTTATGGCACCTGAAACATCACCTTTGCTACTGCGGTGCTGACTGGCGTGCACCTCAACAGTAAGGTGAATGACTACCGTAAAAACCTAAACAGAAGGGGGCTCTATTAATTCACTGACACCAGTGGTGTCGTTGGGAAATCAAAAAGTCAGGATACCGGATACCCAAAATCCAAAATTTTCGGATACCGGATACCCAAAATGAAAAATCTCGGATACCAGGGGGGGGGGTTGCTCCCTAAAATAAAAAATCTCGGATACCCAGGGGGGTTGTTCAAAAAAAGTCAATTTTTTAAGAGGAAAATTGAGCAAAATCAGCGTTGAAAGCGCAAAAAATGGTCATTTTGGGGTTATGCTTGCGCTAGCAAGCGATTTTGAGCATTTTGGAGGTAAAAATGGGCGATTTTTACCGTTTTCGGAAAATTTTTAGGGTAGGATACCCTTGGACAAAAAGTCAGGCAGGATACCGGATACCCCTGGGTGAATTTTAGCAAATCCCCAAAAAATTACGAAAACTGGTACATTGGCGTGAAACTTTTTTGAATTTCTCTTTATTATCGTTTTCCAGAACCGAACCCGAACTCTAACCATATACCACTCTAACAAAGATGTTATCTCTTGACAAAGATCACCGACCACGTACTTGCTTGAGACTTGAGCCTCCCCCTCGTCCATGCTTGCTGGTCACGGTGCACAATTTGTGTCTATTGCACCCACCGGATCCAAGAACCAACCCTCCACATAAAGTTCATTCACCGGTCGAGTTGGTTGGAGATAGGGTTGACGGTTAGGCTTGGAGAGGCGTGTGGTCAGGCTTATTAATTTTAATTTCTAATTTTCTCAGTCTAGAAAATGGTTGTAAAAGCCGATTCTCTAGGAACTCGTTTTTTCTCTGCTTTTTATGGGGCTAGGTTTTTAGTTTATTTAGTATTTTTCAAAAGTTTTCTATTTTTTGCGCAATTTTTTAAATTTGTCCTTGCTCGCTTTTTTGCCTCCACTCATTTATCTGTTTTTTTCCTTTTCAATGCTGCCTTCATCAAGCGCTCATTTTTTATGGTGTCTTCTACTAATAGATAATATTAATCTGTCACAACTTTCCATTTTTAAAATTAGGCTTACTCTTGCAACTCTTGGTTGAGCAGGCCTATACTTTTATGAATCACACATAATTAAACAGAAGTGTTCCTGTCAGTGGGCAACCAAAACCCACGTTTTTTGGATTCGGCGGTCGCAATAGTGCACATGATAATGCCGCGTTTCACCTTCGCCCCGTAAGTCACCCTGTAGTTTAGCAGGCCAAATCGGAATATCGAAAGAACCTCGGTCGACGGGCCGGTTGACGGATTCAGGACAGACAGGTCGACAACATGTCACAGCAGCATCTTCATTTGGTTGGCCAGACCAAGTTTGATCAGTCGATGGTTGATGTCATAGCCATTCCATGGAAGAAAGAGGGAACGATGTCTGCTGCGCAATAACTCGCTCGCCAGATCACCCATTATCATGGCCCTTTTTCGGACATATGGAATAAAATAATTAGTGATAATTATACTAAATTAAATTAGTAATTATAATAAAATAATTTCCAGAAATAGTTCCATCTCTGTAGTCTGTTGATTATATTTCGACATAGTGTATAAACCGCCATTCAGCGACGTTTGGAGCGGGCTGGGTCGACGCTGTTCTAAATGAATGTTTCCGGCATTGCCAGAATGTTTCAGGCGTTGCCAATTCAGGCGCAGCAGAGCAATTGAACATTGTTGGTGTGGTGTTGTGCGATGACAGGTCTATCTGGTGGAGGCCATTATAACACGCGACCGAAACAAATGTGTGCTGGTGAAGCACCTTCAAAAACACGGTTTTTCTGGACTTCTTATAGACTATTTCCTTTCTCCCCATGCTTTCGTAGCCTCCAACTGATAAATCTGGGTTGAATGAAACTGCTGCTCTCGGATTATGTTCGATGTTATCTTTCATAAATGTTGTGTTACACAACCCCCGGTTCATTTTACGCGCAAGATCCCAAACACTACGCCTGTGCATATATGCAGCACATACTCAACACAAATGAAAGTTTTCCGGATAATGAACAAATTCAGAATGTGCGTTACGTGGTGGTACTGAATAGTAAACTCGTAATACACACCACGTATTATAAACGTTTCTAGGCGCACGTTGAATTTAATCAATATTGCGCATATTTATCTGGGAACACCTGGATGGGAAAACGTTGTGCGTTGAAAAAGGTTTCTCGTAAGACTGACCATTACACTTTACTTGGAAAGTGAGACAATACAATCCTACCATACATATCTTCAATACAACAGACACAATTTTTGTGTATTTTTATGACTGACAGAGACAACACTACGGTATACGCACAGAGGAAGTTATCAAGCCTTTTCAGGCTCAAACCGAGCAACAACAATCAGAAAAAATAATTTTACAAAAATATAGAAAATCTTGTATCTAGCAAGCCACATTTCGAGCAAGCACAAAAAATCAGACAGACCTTTCTGCAAGTACAAGACGCTTCAAGCATCCGGCATGGCATAACTATCACAATATCACACTCTTATCAACTCGCAAAGCCTGCGAAAAAGAAGAATATAAATTGTACAACGGTTCAACACCCGCAAAATAGTAACGATGTCGTCCGGTAGGAACCGTATACGAATAATCTTTCGACATATTAGTTTTCTGACGATTGTGCCTGAATAACGTCGATAAAAAGCAAGCCATTTGAACGCGCCAGTTAAAATGTTGCTCCAACACCAGGCTACCAGATCAGTCCAAAAATCATGCCATAACTTGAAAATATACATACATAAAAACAAACCAAATAAGAATTGAACAGAGTGACGATCACAATGACTGCGACTTCAGCAAGAAATACAGATATTTAAAAAGTGCGTGAAGTTGATCTCTAAATCTATACAAACCAAAGAAGCTTTCTTAAAGGGTCTCCGCCATATATATGCGACCGAAACCAATCTCAATGTGACTTGGCACCGTAAGTGGGCTTGGTCCAAAACACTCACGGCCAAGAAAATTTTTTCCCATATCAGCTCCCTGTCTGAGCCAGGAGGGCTAGAAGATAAAAAAATTTGACCCTACCTCAGCACCTTGAAATTAAAATATCGATCTGTTTCGATTATTCTTTGCGTGCAGTTTGTTCACAAATCTTTTATAAACGCCTTGGGTCTAATTTAGAACCACATTCACTTTTTTGGCACTACCACAGCTCGCGCTATTTTGCCAAAACCACGCAAATTTTCGAAAAAAAATTTTCCGTTGTATTTTCCGGTCACATAGAAAGCACACAGAGCTTTTATATAAAGTAGGCAAGAAAGCTCGTATATCATGCTATTCAGGCGATCAATGACTAATTTTCCACCGCTGGTAAGTTTCGACAAAAGCTCGCTCAACTGTGGTGAACCTCAAATTTTTTGCCATTTTCTGTGGATCCCAAGCACACTTCTATCTCATATTTTCCTATTTTAATAACAATGTACCGAGGTTATATATGGCACGCCAGATAGTAAAAATATAACTGTTGTTAATTATGTGCAAATCTAGGTTGGTCCATCTGCATTCTTGGAGGTACGAGCAATAAATGAATTTTACACAAAATTCATAATTTTAGATAATTTTCGCTTCCGTCATATTTTTAGCCTACCTACATTTGTGACGGATTTGTGGCCTTTGCTGTCCGATGAAGCCCCAACGTTGTTGTTGTTCATCGATCAAATTTCAAAATTCTAGTTCTAACGTATCCTGAGAAAAATCGTGTTAAGTGAAGGCACCGCAGACGCTGGTCTGTTGTAAGCCCGGTTGTAGTTCCAAGTCCAACGCATGGACCTCAATTAACACAATTTTTTGTCAGGATACGTTAGAACTAGAATTTTGATCGATAAACAACAACGACGTTGGGGCTTCATCGGACAGCAAAAGCCACAATTCCTGCCCAACTGCAGACAGGCTAAAAATATGACGGAAGTGAAAATTTGCGAAAATTATGAATTTTGTGTAAAATTCATTTATTGCTCGTACCTCCAAGGATGCAGCTGGACCAACCTAGATTTGCACATAATTAACAACAATTATATTTTTGCTATCTAGCGTGTCATATAGCACCTCGGTACATTGTTATTAAAATAGGAAAATATGAGATAGAAGTATGCTTGGGATCCCCTGAAAAAGGCAAAAAAGTTGAGGTTCACCACAGTTGAGCGCGCTTTTGTCGAAACTTGTCAGCGGTGGAAAATTAGTCATTGATCGCCTGAATAGCATGATATACGGGCTTTCTTGCCTACTTTATATAAAAGCTCTGTGTGCTTTCTATGTGACCGGAAAATACAACGGAAAGTGGTTTTGGCAAAATAGCGCGAGTTGTGGTAGTGCCAAAAAAATGAATATGGTTCTAAATTAGACCCAAGGCGTTCATGAAAACTTTGTGAACAAACTGCACACAAAGAATATGCGAAACAGATCGATATTTTAATTTCAAGGCGCTGAGGTAGGGTCAAAATTTTTTACCTTTAAGCCCTCCTGGCTCAGACAGGGAGCTGATATGGGAAAAAATTTTCTTGGCCGTGAGTGTTTTGGACCAAGCCCACTTACGGTGCCAAGTTTCATTGAGATTGGTTTCGGTCGCGTATATATGGCGGAGCCCCTTTAAAAGTTTCAAATTAATAACAAAGCCGGGGGTGACTTACACATAGATTGGCCTGCACAAAACCTCAATTGAAAGAAGCACTGATTAAAAATAGAATGTTTGAAAAAAATTTCTCATCAAAGTCACACTATAACTGTAGTATGTCTACACTGAGAGCCACAATTTAAAAACACCAGGGCACTGTCCACGGATACACGTTGTAGAATACAAAGCGGTGCATGAGGATTTTCTCTTTGTGTTCGTTTTGTAAACACACGACGCTGGAAATAGGGCTCGTGTTTGTTTGCTTTTAAATGTTGCATACTGCATTTATGCTGGAAATATCAGACGCCCTGGAACCATCAAGCAGCAAAATTGGTTTTACCTGTCGGTTTAGGTCAAGGTTAACGTTAATGTAACTAACTTCCGTGAACCGGGCCCAGTAATTGGGAACAAATATATAAATGGGTAACTGATATACGCCGAGTGGAAACCATAAAAACTCGAAATTTTGAAAAAGTCGACACACGTAATCGAGCAGAAACACCACACATCTTTGTACAACAGCAACGGGTGGACAACACAAAACACTGTACACCATTTAGAAGTAAAAGAAACCTAAAAAAATATACAAAATTCAACCGGGATAAGTACTTCATGTGAAACTGGTGCAGACCTTCTGCGGATTACCCATTTGCACCAGCACTCTGTCCAGCCACTGCAACGCGCCGTTTAGATGCAGCTCAACCCAGCACGGTGTGGCCGTGATCGTTTGACGACGGTAATCCGCGCCCCAACCCTGTGAAATGCTTCTATTTTGAAGTACAGATTGAAAACATTCTTCATCACGACTCGCAAGTGTTTGTGAGATCACGTGGCCATCCGGCGCATTCGGGATAACATGACTTGATGCACGTTGCACTTGTGAAAACACTTCAACATGGGCAACCAAAAAACCTTTTTCTTGTCGTCACAATGAGCCAAAAATTAAGCTTATCCAGCTGCTGCTCCGGCTTTGCGACTTTTGCGAACATTACTGTTTGACATGAACCTACACAGAACCTCCACAAGACTCACAGAACACGCTCACCGGCGGTCAGAAAACACAATCATGAAAAAACACCCGAATAATCAAGTGCCCCAACCTTGACAAAGCTGACACGTATGGTGCACATGCGCGTCAGCGCATAAACGGCCTCAAACCCCTGCGTCACGCTGGCGTTCAGCAGCTGCGAGAATTCGGCGTTGTTGAAAATCTTCAGGTTACAGTCTGAAACGGGATACAGATGCAATGAAAAAGAAGAGAAAACAGAGAGCAAACACAGTTGACTAAATAGAGATCCTCTTTATGGTGAAACTACAACGGTATAGATTCGAAATCTGCTGTTTACCTCCTAATGCTCGCTTCCCGTTTATTTCGTAAAAAGTTACGGAAGACATCAATAAAACTGCCGGAAAATGCCGGCTGTCGATCATGTAAGTTATAAAGAGGCTAGATAGTATCCAGAAAATAAACTGACTTGGCGGCACTTTGCATACGGTGCCCGGGTGCCAGCCATGCCGTTGGTTACAATTGGGACTCTGCACAAATATGGCCGAGTCTGACAGACACTCTGCGAACACTTCACCACCGATGTAGTAGAAACGCGCGCCACGACCTGCATTTGATGAGCGGTGTTTCCGTTGCTTTTAATTCGAAATTTCTTATAGAAACTCCATATAAAAACATTAAACACAAATTAACAATATCCAAACCGACCAATATGTTTCCTGGTCTCAGCAACTGACAGATTTCGATTGACATTGCCCAGAGCGCCGAGACAAAACCGTTCGGCGTCCGAAGGTGCACAGAACCCATCGACAATAAAGCTGTTCTGTGACGCGTGATAGGGCTCGCCGATTCGTTGGTTCATTTCGTAGTACGACACCGAACACCAGAACGGGGGCTCGAAATAGTTGATCGCCACTGCGTCTGCACAAATTAGAAACTTGTTACAAAGTTGACTTTGCAGTCAAGGTCTCCATCTCAATAATTCACAAAAAAAGTTCTTTCGCACAACGGCTAAAATGAAACATCAGACAGACATCTGGTGCAAACTGACATTTTGAAAATCTGACGATGCATTCATGCTGAAAGAAAATAAAACACTCACCGACAGGTGACAACGGCGTAACACCCGGCGACAAAACATTCTCCACAGCAGCTGAAAAAGTGCAAAACATTGGAATAAGTATTCGATTGTTCGACCAGACAAGAAAGTGAAGCGAGCAAAAACTTACGTGAATTCTGATCCATATCGGTGTCCTCGCTCAGGTAGCCCAGCCCGCCAGTTGATTCTGAACAAATATAAATTTTTGTGATCACATTCTTATGATTATTTCAAAATAAAACAAATAAAAACGAGGTGTTTACCACTAACCAACACTTTGGGGCGACACAACATTAATAGTGTCACTGATCGTACTAGCGGGTGAAGCGACAGCTTGACTTGATGATGACTGGCTGTTGGGTAGTTCTGGGACAATGAATAAGAAAACCGTTGCAAATATTTGGGAAAGTAGTTGTTGTTCGTCAACTACAATATGGCCTCCGGCTCGTTCCACTCAGATACAAGTTGGTCTCAAACAGTAGTCTGTCTGGCCAGCGTCTCAAATTGTACTTGATTCCTGCACAAAACACTCACGGAACGAAATTTGAAGCGCCGAAGTACCAAAATCCCGCACAACGGCTTGACCACTCGAAAATGAGCCAAAAATGGGGGTGATAAAAAATAAGCGTAAAATTATGGTATAATAAGGATGTACAAAAGACTAAAAAACATTCAAAAAAATTGTGCAAAATATGTCAACTGATGATGTGAAATAAAATTCAAGCACTCCTTTGTTGAAAAATACTTTTAACATCTGTTCTTTCCTTCAGATTTTGAGCAAACGTAGCATAATTTGAAGGAATCCTGAAAAACCAAAGATTGCGATTTTTCGTTCTCTGAATTATTGGTGCTGGAATCAGATACCAAACTGAAATGTGAGCCACGTAAACTACTTTTTGCGACCAACTTGTATTTGAGTGGCACTACCCCTTTAATTTGGCGTTATTTATCTGGGTTTTGACTTTTCGTTTACGATCAGGACAAGACAACTGACGATGGAGTGTTTATCGAGTTCAACATAAAAAAACATTTATAAATACAAAACAATTGCATGACAGTCCTATTGTTGTACCATGAACATAAACTGACCTTTCACTTCGATTGTGTGAAATTGTTCTCTCAACTTGGCAATATGTGACTCGGAGGTCGATTCCGATCCACCAGACGACTGGCCCGGACCTTTCATTGCCGATCGCGGGACCATGACGGGGGGCAAAACTGAAATAATAAGTGAAAAAATTCCTTCGAAAATGCTCTCACGAAAAGCCACACAAATTTAAAAAAAAGCCATTGCATATCGTGTAAAAACCACATTATGTTGTATCAACAAAGCATACCCGGGGTCTCGACCCTGTCGTAGTGGTAGGGATTGACGCAAACATGGTCCATCTTCCGATTGAACGGATATTGACAATGAGGTACGGACTTGAGATAGTGATGCGATGGCAGATCGGGCCAACGCCACAAACGACAGTAGATCACGTGCGGTAGACCTTTGCGCTGCGACACCTGCAGACGACCGTCCAGCGATCTGGAACAGAAATGGTGGTTGCTAAAGTCAATTTGCGCGCTGTCCCAATTCTGAAACCTCTGTGCGCTGCATCAGCTGCGCTCGGACGCAGAAGGCAAATGCACTCGATGTTACAAATTTTTGAGACGCAGTTGCAAGCGCAGTCTTGAGTGACGAAAAGTTGTTCCAGTAAGGCTTCCACACACTGCAGTCAATAATGAACAATTTTTTTTGACGGCGTCACGTCAGCCTAGCCTAAGATCGAAAAATGCCACGTGAAGCAGGCATAAAACAGCTAAACTTTTCCTTGAACCGTGCAGTGCACCAAGAGTTACTCGAAGCAAGTGTACACAATCTGTTTTGTCCGCCCAACTTTAAAGCGGGAGTCCAGGCAGTAAGGTCCGGTCACCAAACTTGCTGAAAACTTCAGATCCGTTTGTCGCAATTCATGTGAATATAGTGCAGTTTATATGAAATCGCTGGCCTCAGTATCGACCGAGAACGATATCATCAAAGGTACCAACCCAGGAGTATAAAATATTCCAGACCAGCTGCCCAAAAACGACATTCATAACGTGTAAAGATAGGGCAGCAATCTCTTTTTATTCGCCGGGTTACGGTAGCACAGCCCAAACCAGCGTGGTCATCAACGTTTTGTTCCCCAAATGTTGGTGCGCTTATTTACTGATGGTGAGTTGGCACGTGTGAAACATTCTTTTACCCAGTGCAGTTCTGAAACTACCGTAACCCAGCGAATAAAAAGAGATTGGTGACGTAATATCTTCACACGCTATGCATGTCATTTTTGGGCAGCTGGTCCGAAATTTATTTTGTTCCCGAGTTAGTACGTTTGACGACGCTGTTCTCGGCCGATACTGCTTCAATTAAAGTTCTGTAAATTGACTTGTGTTGAGATTAATGTCGACTATAACCTGTGAAAAGTTGAACAAGTTTGGCGCAGTGCCCCCACTGCCTGGACCCCCGCTTTAACCAAACCTTGCAATTTGCACACACGGACTGTTGGGCTCCTGCGACGCGATCGCTTTCTCCAACGTATCAAGCTGATTCGACTTTTTCAACTTCTTCACCAGACTGCGAACTGCTTTCTCGGACCACTTGTCCTCCTAAACGTAGTTCATCGATAAAAACAGTTTCCGAAATATTAAATTGATAACGTCTCACCTTTTCGTTATGCGTGTCTGAATTTTTAATGTTCTTCGCCAACGACAACAAGCGTTTAACAGCGGGATGCGGCGGCGAAATCGGACCGATCGTGGACAGCACTGAGCTCATTCCGACTGATTAAATTTCAGAAAAAACAACTTGGCGCCCACGTGAGCCTCCCTGCCCTTCCTTGCAGTGCAATATCGATTGGTCGAAAGGTAACCGATCTTTGCTTAATTATTGTAATATATAACAAGTAACATAAGCCTGGAAGCAAGACTGATTTCAGATTTCGTGTCGGAGGAGCAAGTACCGATGCACGATGCGAAATGCGGAAGATATGAGCTTTAAATGTATTTATTGTGTGATGTACACCAGTGGTGTCGTTGAGAAATCGGAATTTTCCCATACCCAGCCCAATTTTCGGGAAATTTCCCATACATACCCCCAAAAATCAAAAATTTCCCATACCAGGGGGGGGGGTTTCTCCAAAAACTCAAAAATTTCCCATACCCGAGGGAGCAGGTTTTTAAAAACTAAAAGTGCCAAAAATTGGTCTAAAAAGCGCTTAAAACAGAGTTTTCTTGCGGTAGCAAGCGATTTTTGACATTTTTGGTCGAAAAATGGTCAATTTTGGTACTTCTCGGGGTCAAAAAGTCATTTCTTAGGGGTGCTTGTTCCAAAAGTGAAAAATTTCCCATACCCCCGGCCGATTTCCCATACCCCATACCAAGGGGGGTAACCGACCCCCCCAACGACACCACTGATGTACACCCTATACATGCACAGAATAGCTGCGCATAGTATTATAAGCCAAGCCGAAGGCCGGGCCGGAGATTTGAGGGACCGGGCCGAGCAGCCCGGCCCGGTCCCGGCCTGGCAGTGTAGTTCCTGGTCCGGAGGGGGAGATAGCGGACCCCCCGTTTTTTTCGGAGGGGGAGATAGTCTACCCCCGAGGAGGGCGGAAGGGGGGAAGACCCAAATTCGGGAAAAAGTCACTTTTTGAGGTAGAAAATTTGACCTATTTTTGCCCCTTTTTGGAAAAAAATCTTCATAAAAAGGGTATTTTGGCGACTTTTGAGAACATTGACCCAGTGTAGTTCCTGGTCCGGCGCGGCGGTTAGTGTACCTACCCCTTTTTTCCGTGCGGCGGTTAGTGTACCTCCCTGGGGGGGAAGACCCAAATTCAGGAAAAAGTCACTTTTTGAGGTAGAAAATTTGACCGATTTTTTGGCCCTTTTTGGAAAAAATTCTCCATAAAAAGGGTATTTTGGCGACTTTTGACAACATTGACCTAAAAATCACTCATTTTCGCCCTAAAAATGCCCATTTTAGGCCTAAAATTGCATATTTTAGACAAAAATTGAGGCGGTTAGTGTACCTGGCGCGGCGGTTAGTGTACTAGTGTACCTTGGTCGCGGCGGTTAGTGTACCTTAGGGGGGGCCCCCTTCCCCCGAGCAGTGTAGTTCCTGGTCCGGAGGGGGAGATAGCGGACCCTCCGTTTTTTTCGGACGGGGAGATAGTGTACCCCCGAGAGGGGGGAAGGGGGGGGGAAGACCCAAATTCAGGAAAAAGTCACTTTTTGAGGTAGAAAATTTGACCTATTTTTGCCCCTTTTTGGAAAAAATTCTTCAGAAAAAGGGTATTTTGGCGACTTTTGAGAACATTGACCTGAAAATCACTCATTTTTTGCCTAAAAATGCCCATTTTAGGCCTAAAAATGCCTATTTTAGGCAAAAACTAGACGGGACTCGTGCCTACGGCCCGGCTACAGCGCCGCGCCCGTGCCCCCCCCCCGAAGACCCGTTAGCATACCCAAAGCTACCCGTGAAAATTGACCCGTCATAGACGGCAGGCAGCGGTCAATGGAGTGAAGCGTGGTGGAAAAGAAACGGAAGATAACAAAGGGGAAACGAGTAAAAAAGAGGGGGAGAGTGGAAAAAGGGAGGGGAAACGGAGTTAAAAATAGGAGGGGGAGAGTGGAAAATGGGCTTGAGAAAGGTGGGAGGGAAGGGAAAGAGGAGGGGAGGTCAAGAAGGGGGAAAAGGGAATCCAAAAAAGAAGGAAAGAGAAGAGAAAAGGGAAGGAAGGGCGGAAACGGAGTTAAAAATAGGAGGGGGAGAGTGGAAAATGGGCTTGAGAAAGGTGGGAGGGAAGGGAAAGAGAGGAGACTGGCCTGAGAAGGACGGAAGAAAAAAGAGGAGGGGAGGTCAAGAAGGGGGAAAAGGGGAATTGGAAAAAAGAAGGAAAGAGAAGAGAAAAGGGAAGGAAGGGGAAAGGAAAGAAAAAAGGAGGGAAGGAAGGGAAAGAGAGGAGAGTGAAAATTGGAAAAAGAAGGAAAGAGAAGAGAAAAGGGAAGGAAGGGGAAAGGAAAGAAAAAAGGAGGGAGGGAAGGGAAAGAGAGGAGAGTGAAAAGAGAGGGAGGGGGCCACAGACAGACAGACAGACAGACAGACATACATACGCCTTCCTGTTTTAGTAGTATAGATTGGGGGAGATAGTGTACCCGGAGGGGGAGATAGGGGGATAGTGTACCACCTGAGGGGGAGATAGTGTACCCGAGGGGGGGACCCCCCTCCCCCCCAGGAACTACACTGCATTGACCTGAAAATCACACCTTTTAGGCCTAAAAATGCCCATTTAAGGCCTAAAAATGACCATTTTAGGCAAAAATTGGGGGATATAGTGTACCCGGAGGAGGAGATACCGTAAAAACCTAAATACAGCCCCCCCCCGGAATAGAGCCCCCCCAAAAAGGGGTCAGTGAATTAATAGAGCCCCCCCCCCGGAATAGAGCCTCCATCCTAAACATCCCCTATACTGTAGTCAGTGTATTAAGGCTTGATAGTGGTGTACAGAGTACAGGTACACTTATGCACGTTTGTTGTTCGTTCAGAGCTCATAATATGCCTCTAATTGACGAATAGACATGAATACCGTAAAACCTAAAATACAAGGGGGGGCTGTATTTTTTCACTGATCCCATTTAAGGGGGGCTGTATTTTTGGGGGCTCTATTTGGGGGGGCTGTATTTTTTCGCTGCCCAAAATCTCAAAAAGATGTTCCAAAAAATACCTCTAAAATGGAGTTCTGTCAGGGTGTTACTGGTCATTACTGAGTGTTTTTGGATGCAGATCTTCCATAAAAGGCTTTACGTCATCATATACTCAACCACAAACGTTGTACATAAGGTGTCTTATACAAGAACTTGACTTTACGACCCCCAAGCGGGGAATTCCAAGTTGGGGGGGGGCTGTATTTTTGGGGGCTCTATTTTTTCACTGACCCCTTTTAGGGGGGGGCTGTATTTTGGGGGGCTCTATTTTTTTTGGGGGGGGGGCTCTATTTTAGGGAATACGGTAAATACAATTACAAGCGAAAAAACATCCTTTCAAACCCGTTTTTAGGGGTTTTGGGGGTATTTCTGGGAACAATTTTTCAGGTTCGGGTCAGTGAATTAATAGAGCCCCCCAAAATGGGGTCAGTGAGTTAATAGAGCCCCCTTTCTATTTACCGTATTGTCGGAAATAGAACCCGGGGGGTCTATTTTTTTCACTGGGGTCATTTTGGGGGGGTTCAATTTATGGGGGGGTCAATTATTGGGGGGTTATATTTTTCATTTGGCCCCCGACGAAAAAAATCATTGTTAATAATGCCCATAAAAATGGCTTGTTTTCGGTATTTTCTACCTTTAACAGCGTCGATTATGCTTAAAAGCTGTATTCTGTTGTGTACGCAAGCTTAAACAACGTTTGACACAACAACACAGCCCTACCATACCACTAATCTGGGGTCCGGTGAAGGTTGGGGGTCGGGTCCTATTACGGGGGGGGGGTCAATTAATGGGGGGGTTCTATTTTTGATTTCGAGCCATTTAGGGGGGGTTCAATTAATGGGGGGGGTTCTATTTCCGACAATACGGTAGGTTTTTACGGTAGGGGGATAGTGTACCACCCGAGGGGGAGATAGTGTACCCGAGGGGGGACCCCCCTCCCCCCATGAACTACACTGCCCCAGGAACTACACTGCTCCCAGCTGCACCAGTGAAAACAAGCATTTTGCAGAAAATTTTCGAAATGTTTCAGCTTTTTGGACTTTTTCAGTTTTCGGCCTTTGAAAATTGGCTGACAGGGCCGGGACGACCTCAAGCCAAAATGGGCCGGGCCGACCTGCAGCCCTCCACCGGGCCGGACTTTTCGCCGACCGGACCGGGCCGACTTTACCCGGCCCGTTTCCGATCTCTGCCCATCTGCGTGCCATTGATATTCTCTCTCTTTCTTTTCTCAACCTCATTTCGCTTTTTTCGAAAACGCATTCTTCTGGCACGGTAGAAAATGTCGTTTTACGTGCAAGGACGCAACGGACGCCAGTTACCATATATCGCGGTAGCTGAATAGAGCAAAAATTGGATTACGTTTGTTGATGATTTATCAACTAATCTATACAGAATCTACTAACTCTTGACTGAGTGTAATAGCCGGCGTCAGTTCTGAAGGTAAGCGACGGGTGGGCAATCGCAAGTGTTGTTGTTGGTGCACTGGTCACATCGAAATGTGTGGACAAATGTAAATGAGTGACACAAGAACACAAGAACAAGTGAATGTGTAACTACTCCGCAGAAAAGTTCACAACATCCCACACATGATCCCGGCTTAGATATCATCTGAACCCCCCTTGGTGCATCACGATGCGCAATGTATTGCAATTTAAAGGGGAAATTGCACATTCCTAATCGCCTTTCAAACTCTACAAGTGTTTAGACAGTCGTGTGGGCATCATGAAAGTCAAATCACTTGGTACAAATTCTCAAACATGTACCCAGGAGAAGCAGTTTAAAGGGAACAATCGGGAAGAAAATTCGGCGCGGACCGGCCGAATTTCCACCTGCGCATTCAGGCAAATTGCCTGATCAAAAAGCTGTCAAGGCGACAGAATGTTTCGCACGATTCTTGAAACTCACTAACTATAGAATTTCGCTTTTCTTTATATTTCGAATTTCTACGAATTGTTCCAGCGTGACAAGCAGAGCATGAAACATTTAGCAGACACGCTGGAACAATTCGTCGAAATTCGAAATATAAAGAAAAGCGAAATTCTATAGTTAGTGAGTTTCAAGAATCGTGCGAAAGCTATAAAAAGCTATCAAAGCGGCAATATGAAAAGTGGTGCGCATAAGCTAATTTGCAAAACCGTGGCATTTCATCGCTTTTACTGCTCTCATTGTGTGGGTATTGCTGTGAGTTTATTTATTTTTATGTAGTATTTTATTTGCGGTGTTCAATCTCATTTCGCTTCCTTCCCAGCCAGTTGAAAAACCGGCTCGCATTTCATTATTGTCTCCACATCCATAGTCAACAGGTGTCCTATACGCAGCGCTGTAACGCATAGTTGTTGATAACGCCCATAATTCTTGTCTTTCTTGTCTCTGCAATCAACGTGTCCTATACGCAGCGTTGTATAGTATTTTCTTCTTATCCGAGTCAAAGGAAGCCGTGTCAACGTTGTAAACCAACTCCTAGCTGAGGTCGAAAATCCACGACTCCCCTTGAAAATGCAAAGAAAGAGAAATCACACGCGACATGCGCGCTGCCAACGTCACCAGAAGCTTGAAACATTGTTTCGTGCGCCGGCTTTTTACGTGGCGTGTGACGTCTGATTTCTCTTTCTTTGCATTTTCAAGGTGAATCGCACAATTTCGACCTTAGCTAGGAGCAACTGGATCGAACGTTGAGTGGGTGTTTGGACCGATATAATAAGGAAAGACTATAATACATGGTTGTTGATACGAAAGACAAGAAAGACAGGAAAGCTTGTTGACTGTATGACATTTATGACAATAATGTTTTGTGCAATCAACAAGTGTACAAAACAGCACGACTGTATTGTACACTTTTTGACTGTATGACAAAAATGATATTTATGACAAATAGCACTTTGTGCAGTCATGTTTTGCGCACTTGCTGAGACTTTCGTGTCGTGTGCAGCTGTTTTTGACAAAGTTTGGGCGCTAAAGAACTGGGCTTTCATCAATCACGGCTTTCCTTCTGTTTACAGGATAACCGTACCGTTTTCAGCGTGTTATGCAATCAAAAAGGTACAAGTTGCAACATGAGGTGATTCGAGGAAACGTGAAAAGAATAAGCACGCGGAAGAAAGCATAGCGCTAAAGAGATTTGTCACTGTTTATTAATTTGTTGCTGTTTTTGTTCGTGTGAAGTACTGAATTTATGTCGTGTCACAAGTCCAGGCTTTCCACGGACTTCCATATCAGTAAAGAGCAGGAAAATCCAATTTCAAAAGCGCATCGATGTTTTGCGTTGCTCTTCGCAGGGTTGGGCAAAAAACGTTTTTTTCCAAAAAATCGTTTTTTGTAAAAAAACGTTTTTTTTAACGCCCAGATGACCAAAATATGCCACCAAAAAAAATTGGAAAACGCTCATGTTGGGAAGAAAACGTGGTCAAATGAAGTAATTCTATGTGTTCTGAGGCAAAATAAACGGGTTTCAACCCTTTTCTAGCGAGTTGTAAAGATCCCATATCAGACCCGAATCATGGGACCAACTTTGGCCGGAGTCATCATTGAAAGTCAAACTCCGTATATCGACGTATCTCGACAAAGTAAAAATTGGTCGAAAATTTTTTGAAAAAAATGGGACAAAAAATTGATTTTCCTTGAAAATCAGGGTACTTTCCCTGAAAAATTAGGGAAAATCAAGGAAATTCAGGATTTAAAAAAAACGAAAAACGACCCAGGCGTTTTTAAAAAAAACGTCGTTTTTTAAAGAAAAAACGCCGTCGTTTTTTTTTGCCCAACCCTGGCTCTTCGTTCGTGCAGTTTGGCAGTTATAATTCACCCAATTGCTGAATGCTGCGTTATTTGTCATAAGTGTCATTTTTGTCATACAGTCAACAAGCGTACAATACAGTTGTGCTGTAATGTACACTTGTTGACGCGTGTGACATTTATGACCAATATGACATTTATTATTTTTGTCATATTTGTCATACATTCAACAAGTGTCCACACACGGTTTTGCTTCCTCCACCACTCTCATTTAGGTGGCTCACGGAAATTTGGAATTTTTTTCCACGTTGTTGTGTTGTGTTGATTGTTGATAAAGCGGGCTGATAAAGAATTGATTTTGAAATACAGGGTCGATGTAGAAAAATCGATGTGGTGAAATGCATGCAAGGACAAGCAGGCAACGGGCACTTGTTTCAGGCAAACCGGCAGCTCATTGACCAACTACCGTATTGTCGGAAATAGAACCCCCCCATTAATTGACCCCCCCCCCATTAATTGAACCCCCCCTAAATGGCTCGAAATCAAAAATAGAACCCCCCATTAATTAACTCCCCACCATGAAGAGAACCCCACCCCCAACCTTCACCGTACCACAGATTAGTGGTATGGTAGGGCTGTGTTGTTGTGTCAAACGTTGTTTAAGCTTGCGCACACAACAGAATAAAGCTTTTTAAGCATAATTGCCGCTGTTGAAGTTAGAAAATACCGAAAACAAGCCATTTTATGGGCATTATTAACAATGGTTTTTTTTGTCGGGGGGCCAAATGAAAAATATAACCCCCCAATAATTGACTCCCCCCATAAATTGAACCCCCCCAAACTCACCCCAGTGAAAAAATAGACCCCCCGGGTTCTATTTCCGACAATACGGTAAGCGTTCAGTTTATTGCTCCACAGCTCCTGCCACCAAACGAAAACCAAATCGACACGACAGCCGAGCACGACAAGACGCTTGAGTTTCACAGACCCTCGTTGTACTTGCTGGCTGGCTCCTGGCGAGGAGAGCACGAGGATTGATTGACGTTTTCCTTGTGCTTGTGGTTTCTTCTCGGAACTCTTCAGTAGCGTCGGTGGCCATTTGATTGGTTTTTCACTGCAGCAGGTTTGTTAAGATTAATTAGATTACCGTAAAAACCTAAATACAGCCCCCCCCCCCCGGAATAGAGCCCCCCCCGTAATACAGCCCCCCAAAAAGGGGTCAGTGAATTAATAGAGCCCCCCCCCCCCCGGAATAGAGCCCCCCCCCCCCCCAAAGTAACATCCCCTATACTGTAGTGTATTAAGGCTTGATAGTGGTGTACAGGTACATTTATGCACGTTTGTTGTTTGTTCAGAGCACATAATACGCCTCCTATTGACGAATAGACACGAATAAATGCGGTTGCGAGCGAAATCCTTTCAAACCCGTTTTTAGGGGTTTTTGGGGGTATTTCTGGGAACAATTTTTCAGGTTCGGGTTAGTGAATTAATAGAGGCCCCCCCCCGGAATAGAGCCCCCCCCCGTAATAGAGCCCCCCAAAATGGGGTCAGTGAGTTAATAGAGCCCCCCCTTCTATTTAGGTTTTTACGGTAGATCCGATTAGATTCAGAGGTCGCAGTCGGGCCGGCCTGACCTCGGGCGTTTTCACACGATTCCACACGTAAGAAACACATAAAAAATTTTCACCCCAAAACCTAACCCCCCCGGTGTAGTTCCTGGTCCGGCGCGGCGGTTAGTGTACCGTAAAAACCTAAATAGAAGGGGGGGGCTCTATTAACTCACTGACCCCATTTTGGGGGGGCTCTATTACGGGGGGGGGCTCTATTCCGGGGGGGCTTCTATTAATTCACTGACCCAAACCGGAAAAAATTGTTCCCAGAAATACCCCTAAAAACCCCAAAAAAGGGGTTTGAGAGGATGTTTTTCGCTTGTAATCGCATTTATTCCTGTCTATTCGTCAATAAGAGGCGCATTATGTGCTCTGAACGAACAACAAACCTGCATAAATGCACCTGTGCACCACTATCAAGCCTTAATACACTACTAGGGGATGCTACTCTATTCCGGGGGCTCTATTAATTCACTGACCCCGTTTTGGGGGGGCTGTATTACGGGGGGGCTCTATTCCGGGGGGCTGTATTTAGGTTTTTACGGTACCTACCCCTTTTTTCCGTGAGGCGGTTAGTGTACCTCCCTGGGGGGGACGGGGGGGGGGGAAGACCCAAAATCAGGAAAAAGTCACTTTTTGAGGTAGAAAATTTGACCTATTTTTACCCCTTTTTGGAAAAAATTCTTCAGAACAAGGGTATTTTGGCGACTTTTGAGAACATTGACCTAAAAATCACACATTTTAGGCCTAAAAATGCCCATTTTAGGCCTAAAAATGGCCATTTTAGGCAAAAGTTGGGGCGGTTAGTGGACCTGACGCGGCGGTTAGTGTACTAGTGTACCTTGGTCGCGGCGGTTAGTGTACCTTAGGGGGGGGGGACCCCCCCTCCCCCCCCCCAGGAACTACACTGCCCCCCCCCCCCCCAGCCCCAACCCCCCCAAACCCCCCATAGGTACATAACCCCCCCATGCCATCGGCTCTGGTACAGTAGGTATCCCCCCTCTCCGAGCGCGGTACAGTAGGTATCCCCCCTCCAGAGTACCTCCAACACTGGACCCCGCTAACAGTGTAGTTCCTGGTCCGGCGCGGTGGTTAGTGTACCTACCCCTTTTTTTCGTGCGGCGGTTAGTGTACCTCCCTGGGGGAAGGGGGGAAGACCCAAATTCAGGAAAAAGTCACTTTTTGAGGTAGAAAATTTGACCGATTTTTGGCTCTTTTTGGAAAAAATTCTCCATAAAAAGGGTATTTTGGCGACTTTTGACAACATCACACAAGGAAATTGCGCATGTCTGAAATTTCCTTGCCTTGTAAATTTCCAAATTCGCTGCCACACAGTGAAATACGCCCCATAGTTAATGTCACGTTCTGAACCCGAAAGTCAACTTCCGAAACATTCGGGCAGCCGGTGTAGTGGCAGGCAAATGGTTGCAAGGTACCCTTGGGGGGAGGGATGGATCCGGATGGTTGCAAGGTACCCCCATACCCAGCCTCCGGAAGGTTGCAAGGTACCCCTGAGGTCCGAAAAAAGGGTGTTTTTGCATGCATTATACTGCAAATTTGGCCAAAAAATAGGTACTTTTTTGCATTTTGGCCGAAAACTTGCCTAAAATACCTATTATATGGAGGTTTGCGCGCGGAGCGCGCGAATTTTGGTGTTTTGAGGTCGAAAAACACCCATTTTTGCCTATAAAAACCATAAATTGATGGTTGCAAGATGCAAGGTACCCTCCGGGGTGGTTGCAAGGTACTACCCTTCCCCCCATCCCCCCAAGGGGTGGTTGCAAGGTACCTACTCCTTAGGGGGGAATCCCCCCATCCCCCCAGCCACTACACTGCGGGCAGCAGACGCGCGTGTAGCTTATCAGCCAGCCAGGCAGCTGCGCGCATTGTTTCAGAACTGCATGTGGTTAGCGTTCGGGTTCAGAACGTGACATTAGCCACGGGGCATACTTTATTGTGCGGCAGCGAATTTGGAAATTTACTATACTCAAAATAACAAAAAAATTTCTTGACAGGAAAGTGGTTTTGGTTGGTGCACGCTGCACGGTGTGCTGGTATTTGTATTTTGAGGGCTTGGTCAATGAGTATAAAGTATGACGATGGAGCTGTCAAAATTGCTCTTGGGTGTGCTTGTCGCAGTTGTTGTTCCGGAATTTCGCGCTAATGTGCTAAAGCTGTTTGGCCATGTATTTGTTGTCAGTTACAAACGAAACATTTTTAATTTCGGCCCTTTCAAGCGTCATGACGCCATTTCCTGGAGCATGTTACTCATTGACTGAAATTTCGTGTTCCTCGTTCGTTTGTTCCCTCTCTAATATGTATATTTCATTGCAATAAATAACGGCTCGCTTGCAAAGATAAGCGGTTGAATGCAAATAGAGTTTATTTTTTCAAAAGCGAAAATCTCCACGTGACCTATCCCAAGCAGTGTAGTTCCTGGTCCGGAGGGGGAGATAGCGGATCTATACTTGCGGGCCGGAAAAAAACCGTTTTTTTCGAAAAAAAACCGAAAAAAAAACGTTTTTTTCCGAGGCCCGGAAAAATACGTTTTTATTTTTCCGGAAATTTTTCCAAGTGGCAACTTTTGGAAAAAACGGTTTTTTTTCAAAAATTTCCGATATATTTTCAAGGGTTGCGAAAGGATGTTGTCAAAACCAATGTAAATCGGTGTTAAACAGTTCAAAATGAGCACTTTTTAATCTCCAAGTCCATTTTTAGCCCGTTTCAGGCCATTTCCCGACAAAATTTTCTCCAAAATAGGCGTTTTTGGGCCATCGGTATCCTTAAGTACTGGAAAAATATTTGGAAAAAAACGGTTTTTTTCGGAAAAAAACGGTTTTTTTTCCAAAAATATATTTTGCGGAAAAATACGCAAGTATAAGCGGACCCTCCTTTTTTTCGGAGGGGGAGATAGTGTACCCCGAGGGGGGGAAGGGGGGAAGACCCAAATTCGGGAAAAAGTCACTTTTTGAGGTGGAAAATTTGACCTATTTTTGCCCCTTTTTGGAAAAAATTCTTCATAAAAAGGGTATTTTGGCGACTTTTGAGAACATTGACCTGACCTGAAAATCACACATTTTAGGCCTAAAAATGCCCGTTTTAGGCCTAAAAATGGCCATTTTAGGTAAAAATTGGGGGAGATAGTGTACCCTGAGGGGGAGATAGGGGGATAGTGTACCACCCGAGGGGGAGATAGCGTACCCGAGGGGGGGCCCCACCCCCCCCAGGAACTACACTGATCCCAAGTGGTGATCTCAAAATTGAAGAGGCGATTTTGGAACGAAGTTCATTATTTTCGAGCTAAAATCACCCATTTTAAAAGCGCTCAGCGCAAATTTTAGGACAGGTTGAACTGGAAAATGGTGAAATTTGGGTGAAAAGCACTTTATTAATTGGAATTGCATAAATTACCAAGGTTCTCAACCTGGTCACATCATGCAAGTGGCGATAATAGCCATCTGACTCGATATTCAAGTGGCGATATGGAAATCTCAAGTGGTGAAACCGCCATCTCAGGTGGCCATTAAAAAACCATGATGAAAAAATATTGAAACTTTTCATTTGTGAACGCAAATTTCAAGAAAAATTAACAGTTTTGGTACAAACATGGGGTGAAAAAGTTACATACCGAAACTACCGACACCTCAGAAAAACCGACACTTTTGGCCGCCGACACCGACACCGACATTTAGTAGTGTCGGTACCGACACCGACCTTTTTCCGACACCGACGCCGATCCCTACTATTTCTATGTGCTATCAATTACGTATATCGCGCGCAGCGCCCAATTTTTGCACTTTTAAGGGTTTTCGGTCGAATAAACAAAAAAGACGTTTTTCACGCTTATTTTTCGGGTACCGTGATCGTGGATGGTAGATTTTTCGATGGCTGCTACTGCTAGGTTCCGGTATCTATGCTGGCTGTTTTGAAGCAACCGTAGTCAGCAATCCGCCATCCAAAAATCTACCATCCACGAACACCTCACCCCATTTTTCAACATTTTGGAAATTCCGCGATGCCGAGGTGCCATCTGGAGGTGGGAACCAATATAACTTGGTATGGTTGCGGAAAACTGGTTCTTTATTTTTAGTTTCCGAATGCTAAAAATTTCCAGTACGATGGTGCAGTGCAGTGTAGTTCCTGGAGGGAGGGGGGTCGCCTCCCTAAGGTACACTAACCGCCGCGACCAAGGTACACCAGACCAGTACACTAACTGCCGTGCCAGGTACGCTAACCGCCTCGATTTTTCCAAATTAGGCATTTTTTAGGCCTAAAATGGGCACATTTTTAGGCCTAAAATGGGCATTTTTAGGCCTAAAATGGGTGATTTTTTGGTCAATGTGGTCAAAAGTCGCCAAAATACCCTTTTTATGGAGAATTTTTTCCGACTTTTCCTGAATTTGGGTCTTCTCCCCCAGCCACAGCACTGCAAGGGTGTCGTAACAGGTACAGGGTGTTTTGACCCCAAAGTCTGCCGTGAAGCACAGTGTAACCAATGACACAACGTGGACGTAGTCTGCCACATTGATTTTAAGCTCGAATAGCACTTCCGCATTGCTACTCTTCAGGCATGTTGAAAAATGGGTCAAAACGTCATTTTTGAGAAATATTGGAGGAAATGTGGATCATTTTCTTCACCGAAGTCTAAAAAATGGACGTCTTTTCGGTCGAAAAAATGGACCCGTGTTTTTCGGTTTTACTTGCCTGTACTTCGGCCTTCACAGCAGCTTTTGGAGTCAAAATTTCCTGTACCTGTTATTTGACATGATACGCTATACTGGAAACTTTTGTTCTGAAACTTTTCGGTTTTTTCATAAATTATAAAGAACCGACTTTTTCGCATCTTCGCTGTACTCTTTCTTTTCTGTTCATACTATATTCTTGTATTTGTGTATAAATCTGTGCATACTTCAGGACAGTGCTCAAAGAATAAGCCTAAACGACAAAAAATACGGCGCAACAAAATGGCTGCTGAAATTGAAAGGACAATTGATGTTGCAAACGATGTGATCAACGACATGCAAACGTTGGTTTTTCTTGTTATTTGCCAGTTTATGAATTTTGTGAAATTTTCGTGGACTTTGATCTTTAAACCAACAAAGTCAACATATAGAGGAGCAAGAGGAGCTAAAATTCGCAATAAAACGAAATGAAAGATAAATTTCGGACATTTTTTTGGCGCTGGCTTGAGCTCTAATTTTGTGTGTAGCATTGTGGTTGACATCTGAATTCAAAATTAGAGCAAAATCGGTTCAGACACGCCCAAGAAAACGGCTGTGCAAATTTTTTTACCTCCGTTTTCTCCAGAGGGATCTCGGGTGTCGGGTGTCAAAAAAGTAGGGTCCCGTTTTTTGGGACCCGCCAGCCGGAGCAGACACCCGGCTTTTTTCTCAGATGCCGGGTGTCGGGTACTTCCAGATGTCGGGTGTTCTAACCCTGGTCATGGGGTTGTTTGGTGTACTAACCCTAGTTCGATTTTTCTCAAATTTTGAGTTTTTATTTTTCGCACTTCCACAACGCTACACACAAGATCAGAGCTCAAACTGCGCCAAATTAGGAATTTCTCTTACGTTTCGCTTAATTATTTTCCGTGCAAATTTGAGCGCTGGTCAGGTTCCATTTTCGAACTTTGACTGGCCATATCGCTGCAGTGCTTGCACTTGCACCTGCGGGGCTGATGTTTCACATTTGTTTGTAAGTAGGGCAAAGGTTTATGGGGACAAAAGGAAAGGCCGATGGCCAATGTGTAATGACATCTTTAGGAGTAAGAGCTGAAGATCAGCTCACAGTCAGAGGTGTATCACAGCGAGCAGTGTGGTTCCTGGTCCAGCCCAGCTGGCGGATTATGTGATCCCCTTGAGATTTTCGGTGGGATCAGAACACTAGGTGGTCCAAGCAGCTTTTGTGGAAACAATTTTTATTTACATTGTACAAAATCACTATTGCAAAAAAAAAATTTGGAATTGGAATTCACCATCTGGTCAATCGAATGCAAGTCTGTGCGGCGATGAAAAAGCTGAACGTGCATTTAGTACCGGAGGTTCGCTTGATAATGCAGAACGAATATCAACCTCAACCACAAGGCAGGTGGTTCAAATTCAAACTAACCAAATGAGCTGCCCGCGCTCCGAATAGAGAGAGGATAACCAAATGGTTCTTGTGCGTTGTGTCATCAGCGTGGTACATGGTCATGTGGTTTCTGTAGATCTGTGCAATAATAGAGTGCATATCTTTTGTTGTTCAACCGATTGGTTTGATGCGATGCGTGATCCATTTTTTCTCGTGCCAATTCAAAGACGGTCCGGTACATTTTTTTGCATTTTTGTCTACCATTTAGTCCACAATGTCGATCGATTTTTAGGTTAAAGTGAGTCTACAATTGATCGTTGACCGCGTTTGTTTGCAGTCATTTTTTCAGAAAATGAAGACCAGGTATCAGAAACCCAGATTTAGGAAATAGATTTTCAAGTCGTTGCTTTGTGATGTTTCACGGAGCCCACACATTTTTACAGGAGGAGAAAAAATGAAAAAAGTTTGAGGCAGGCCTGTGCGAAACACAAGGTACTCCAATAGAAGATATTTTCAGCGTTTTATACTCAGACGTTTTTCTGTTAAACGAGATATAAAGCATTGTGCGAAACGCCATGTGTGATAAATAATAAACGAAACACTCCAAAAATCAAGCCTTTTTAAAGCACCCTTTTACTCTAGCATAATTTTAAGCATCTGTGGTGAATGAAATAAGTTGTCAATTACAAATAAAAATCGCCTAATTGTCTAGTATTCAGGATGTGCTTTTCGTTTTTCAAAACCCTACACAGCTCACACAATGTTTACCACAACATGCGCTGCCGCAAGGCAGCCGTTGTCACTGCGCACAGCACACACACACAACACAACACACAGCCGGCCGGGGATAGACGTTTCAGCTTTGTGTGTGTGCGCTGTGGTAATGGCTGCCTTGCGCATGTTGTGGTAAACATTTGTGAGCTGTGTTGGGTTTTGAAAAACGAAAAGCACATCCTAAATACTAGATAATTAGACGATTTTTATTTCTAATTGACAACTTATTTCATTCACAACAGAAGCTTAAAATTATGCCAGAGTAAAAGGGTGCTTTAAAAATTATTTATTTTTTGGAGTGTTTCTTTTATTATTTATAAAACATGGCGTTTCTCACAATGCTTTATATCTGTTTAACAGAAAAACGTCTGAGTATAAAACGCGAAATATCTTCTATTGGATTATCTTGTGTTTCGCTCAGGCCTGCCTCAAACTTTTTTCATTTTTTCCCCTCCTGTAAAAATGTGTGGGCTCCGTGAAACATCACAAAGCAACGACTTGAAAATCTATTTCCTAAATCTGGGTTTCTGATACCTAGTCTTCATTTTCTGAAAAAATGACTGCAAACAAACGCGGTCAACGATCAATTGTAGAGTCACTTTAAATCAATCAATCCCGCGCTTTTGACTTTGGATTTGCGAATAGGACTGGTCGTTAGCTGGCATGAGAAGCGGTTTGGTACCTAACTTACACGACGATCAGCGCACTCAAGTAGTCGCAAAGCAGGCCATCCGCTCATAAACCTATGATTTAATCAAGTACACCACCAGCATCCTACAGCAAGGGAGCATGTGCGTTTTCTCCTTCTAGTGCTCAATCCTACGACAACTACCGAGACCAACTGCTTCTCAAATCAGACTGGGGTGTGTGGCGCACATCCGTTGCCCACCAACTGTGCACTGCATGCGGCCGGCGGCATGTCCGCTTGTCAATTTCCAATCTTACAGCTTTTATGACTTGTTGAGCTTTCCACAGAGTCTTATGCTCGACACCTATAACCGCCCGTCCCGCTGCGAAAGTAGCCAACGCTCGAGGCTATTTAACGCTCGAAAAATGTACATTTCGCCAAGCACTCGCACCACAGCAGCGGAAGGAATGGCAACTAAAACGGATAGGATGTGCAAAAATGCTAGCCCTGTGTGGGTATACCCATGTATGCATCTGTTGCGTATTAGGTGCCTACATAAGAGGTATTAGATTGACACGGAAAGTGCAGAACTGGTTGCAGCGCACGTGCTTGCTGCCCACCTACATTTTGCTGTGATTTGGCTACAGCTCACAGCCCATCGGCAGTGCCAGCATGCGTGAGACAAATTATACCACGATCACTCACGTACATATAAGATGAACGCACTTCGGCTTATGAACCGTTCTTGCGCTTTTTTATTCATAAGATCGCCAGCATAAATCTTGCACGGGTCGTAGATAATAGCACTAGATTGTTTGGCTTTTGTTGGCCAAGCGTGGCTGGCTAGCATTGGGATGGTATCTGGCGTTATTAATGCGCAACTCGTGTTCTGCTCTGGCACGCAGTGATCGCCTTTATGTTAGACGGATAACATGTATATTAACTGCAGCAATTGGTACCAACTGCGCTCAGTCAGTCTATTTAAAGTATTTTTGTTCAGTTGCCGCTTTGTCCAGCTTGCGTCGTAAATAACATGTCAGTTCAGTTTGCTACAAACAAGAAGTAAACCCTAAATCCTGCCTGGCTGGCAGACAGGGGCCGACACACGCGTATGACTATTTCTCAAGATACCAGCTGCAGCAGCCGTACACTAGGCGCAACAAGTGTTCATTTTCATGCTACAGTAGACCAGCGGCGCTCACATAACAATAAGCCCTAATTTGGAGGCTAGTAACACGTTTCTGAAGCACTTCTTACTTGCAAATCCCTCCCACCCCCCAAAGGATGACACCAGATACATGAAGCGGCACATTCTTGAACCGAACTAGAATGGAAGTTTCGAGATTCATACAAGTTCTGCGACTGGCTCGCGTAATGTGAATTGTGACAACAAAACAGTAATGATGCAAAACATTGCGACATTCATCAATGTTTGGACCAATTGCCGTCAATGAGCATGATCGCTAATTATATCCTGTCATGCACGAATGGTGATTCCGCATTCAAGACGTAAGTGTTGCGTATGCATGCCTATGTGTACCTCAGCAAATGTGTTTGTTTGTTGTTGAAGCTAAATTGTACGCGTTATATCTTGGTTTTAAGACAAAACATAGGGTTTGTTGCCACACGGCATGTGCGCATCGGACCAGTTTTTGCATGCATTCGGCCTTCTCCCAAGCACAAGACAGAGCGGATGGGTGCTATTAATTTCACCAAAGTTGTGATTAGATCGCGGTGCTTTTTTGTTTGATACGACCCATGGGAGCAAATCTATCGTCCGTCTGCGTCCATTGGTCTTGGACGAAAAAAAGTACTGATGCCCTCTTTGTGCCCGATTGATACATGCGGGAGGTCCCACTTAAGATAAAGGCGCTTCGCAGTCGTTCTCTATTTTCAATATGTGCCCGGACACCCAAATGAGTGTCGATAGAATTTGCGCCCGATGTGTTGGCCATAGTGCCGAACCATGCATATTTAGTGACAGTGCACTTCTGCTGTACACACGCACTGCATGTCGCGTCATGAGACCAGCATCATTGGCTAGGTGGGTTTTGGAATGTGGCATTTGGGAGCTCATAAATTTTAATGAACCGTTTTTAGCTAAGTACCTTTTCTGTATCGTGTTGGCGCTTTTTCATTTGCGCCGTCCGGTTTTTAGTGCCAAACAGTACCATTTACGAATTGTCTAGGTCTGACAGCGAGGAGACCCTCAGCAGCTTTCCATTGGTTGCATAAATTCAGGTTGAGACCGGAAGTCACAATCGACTCTGTGCTTGCAAGTGGTGTTTTGCTAGCTCGGACAGGGATGCAAATTTCTGATTGTTTTCAAGTTTGAACGAAGACACTTTCTATCGAAGTACTGTATGTATTTATTAGACAATTTCCAATGAATCAGACTTCTAAACCAGGCACACCCAGATTCCTTTCGATGTGATGGTGCAATAGTAGCATCACGCATGAATCTGTATTTGGAGGAATATCAGCCAGTCAAGTCAAGCGCATTATAAGTACTTGGCTTGACATGACTGACAGACACCGGTAGACTTTAACGTGATGTTTCAATAGCTGTGACTGAAAATTTTTAAATAAAACACCAGTTTGAAATTTAAGAACTCTTTGAAAACATAAATAAATCATTGTGCTGCAGCAAAATCGCGTCGCGCGATCGCACCGAGAGCACAACGTCGAGTGGTCAAGGCAGCCAACGAGGGTCGAGCGGTCAGAAGTCGCCCACGTTGAGTCAAGTGATCACCAACGGACAAGCGACTACCGACGATCTGGCTAGTGTGCCCGAGGAACCATCGCCGTCACCCATCAGTAGAAAGTCGGTGGTTTGAATTTATCTATTTTTGTCATTTTTCGGTTTTGGAATTGGAGTAACAACGAAATTATCTTAGCGTGAATTACTCCTGAACTCCTGCCATATGTTCACCGTTACCGGGGTGGTGTTTTGTGTAACACTGCACATTTCTGTTGACGTTCAGTTGTCTCAACGTGAACACCTTAGAGCCGAATGAAGCGATGTTGGTAGCTTAGCTGTTCGACCAAATAGATGGGGTAAACCGCCAGTACTGACATTGATATATTACACGAACCTAGCTTTCTGAAGTTGTGGTTGACCTGCTGCTGCTATGTGACCAAATGAACAAAAAGTGCTGAGAGTGTGATGCATAGATGTTTTTTTGTGTCTGTTTGACTTGTGACGTTGTGGACTCTGGAGAATTCTTTTTTGTGAAAGAGGTCTTATTTTTGTTTTATTGACCTTGTTACAAGTACGTGAATGGTCTTGGTAAACTCTTATTCACAAGATAATGAAGAGATTCTCTCGCCATTTCAGACCCGAAGTAAGTGACGTACTGAAGCGTTTGGAGCAGTTGATTGTCACGGACGATTGGACACGACGCGGATCGGAGCACGCACATCACAGAAGGCAGGAGAATTGTCTTTTGGTGTAGTTTAAAAGACTTTCGCAATATTTTTTCTTAATTCACAGACGTTCAATGGAGCCGCCGAAATTGAATGACGTGACGCGCAACGTGGTCACATCGTACAGTCTGAAAGCGTACGTCGAGCTGCTGTCACATCAACACAAACAAGACGTGGCGCAGTGGTTGCATGAGAACACCAGCCAGTTGCTGGCAAAGTTGTTTCAGTGGGTTTCGGCTTGTGGCTGCTTATTTTTATCATGGGTTTAAAACTGGATGATCAAAAGATTTGAACTGCTGTGCACTGGTTTGAAATCTCTGAAGTTTTTTTTTGCTGTGAAATTCAGTGATGTTTTATATTTTAATTACTAACGTTCGGTGAAGTGGCATAACGTTCCATGCATTGCGTCAAAAATAATTGGAAATAGTAAGAGAACACCAGTATTTGAATTGAAGTAAGCGCAGTGTACCCTATTTCTTGTAACGCTCCCTCCTTCCATATGAGGCAACATTCCGCACAATGACCTACAGTTTGGTCACACGCGACCTCTTACTTTGCCGAGTGCATGTTGTTTGTACTGACCGAAAATACCGATCATCATGTCAATGAAGCAGCAGACATGCACCACAACTGCAGTGCTCTGCAGCGGTTTGCCTTTTCTGAAGCTCATTGATGCTCTACGTTTTGACAACTACTAATCAGTGGAGTGACTGAACCGTTGAGTGCATGGAATCTACGGCATAAAAATAAAAATGCTTCTATCACTAATTTACGTGCATGGTTTTATGCGTCACTGAGAGCAATAAACCAACCAACATAAAAATAGCAGTAACATGCAATAATTCGATTTTAATTTGTCAGTTTCGACCAAGCCCGAGTGCACGTCGACGAGGACGCCTACCGCGGTGGTGTGTCATTCGCGTTGCGTCTAGCCCTGCGACAACACTACCCACAGATGCGTGAACAGGGATACACTGCGTTCAGTGAACAGGAACCGATCGTCTACGTCAGTCCGGCGTTCAGATGTCCCGATATTGGCGAACATATTGCATCTGAGGTTTGGCGAGAATTTGTTTGTTTATTGGCTCGTTTAGTTGTAAATTTGTGTTGAGTGTCAGTCACCAACATTGATAGGAAACAACGTGAATTGCTTATATTTGTGGTTCGACACGTTTCCTTTGATTGCGGAAAGTCTTTATTGGAGATTCTACCACAACTGAGTATCAAAATCAGATTAACGGCTCGAATTGCTAAATTATCATGACTCAACCTTCTGCATCATAAACTGGTTATTCATTGCGCTCATTTCATTCCAGTTCGGCATTTCCAATGTCGTGGTCGCGTCGCGTTTCAGTGGCGCGTTGTCGGACGTCGAAGGCCGCTTGGTGAGCACGATTTTCTGTCAGTTTACTCTTTTTCTCTTTCATTGCATTAGTCCCCCTGATCTTGCAGGACCATCTGGCGCTGGCCAACCACATGTCGGAGCATCAGGCTGGCGGCAAGAAACCATTGTTGGTTGTGGCCGTTGTCGGGTCGAGTGTGTTCGGCCAGAATGATTTGGTGTCGAAATTGCTGGAATTGAGGGAACAGTATGGATTCTGGCTGCACGTCGTCGGACTGGGACTGGCCGCACTCGCGTTGCAGACACCCGGCGAACAGTTGTTGGTCGGTTTAGAGTATAGTTGATAACCCTATCTTTTGTGAACGTTGTGGTCTGAAGGACAGTTTGGTTCACAATCCACTGCTAAGCTTCTGATCACTGCTAGGTGTGCTGAATATTAACAAATGCGGGTCCTGATTGATTCACTGTGCATATAGGCTGCAAGGTCGATTCAAAGCAACATCAGTTGCCGGCTTTATGGAAAGACCAAAAGCATGTTTTTGCAGAAAATCCTATCGCAAGTTGACAGCATGTCGATATCGCTCGGTCAGTGGATTGGCGTAACGCCGTTGTCGACAGTGGTGAGTGACGTTTTTGTTTGCATCATTGCTGTCTTGTTGTTGTGCAGAGTGGTCGTGAGTGGCAGGATTTGTGCGTGTTGTGCGAATTATTTCCAATGTTCAGTTTCAGTTCTCTTTCCAAGAATCTAATATCCATACCACAACTTATCTCCATCTACCCAGACCCTTCATCGTAACATTGACGGCCATCGCACGACCAACAAGGACAAACTCGAATCCCTGCCGTTGTGGGTGGCTGTGAACTGTATGACACCGAAACGAATCACGGACACGGTCGAGATGGCTTATCATTTGGTAAGATTTGACTCTATTTGTGTTCCACTACGATATGGAAACAATTTGTTTTTGTTCAGTCGAAAGCGATGGTGCAAGAAGTGGCACGTTTTAACACACTGGATGTGCTTGGCGTCGGTGACCTGGCGGAATATGCGAACAAAGTTGCGGTGAGTGAAGTTTTGTTTTGTGTCGGTGTCACCGTCGTGCTCCGCCGCCCGCCTCTGCAAACACGACGAGATGGACAAAACTTACCGCTGCTGTGTTGTGTGATTGACTGGTCACAATATTCTGATCAGTGAAGAGTGAAAGCATAAAACAGCAAGAAGAGAAGAGATAAATTAAGCAAGTTTTTCTTAACCCGTTTTGCAATGCATGCATAACATTGAGGTACGGTGGTCTATTCTCCTCACTGCAAAAATGCAAACCTGTTCTGTTGCGTTCATTTCACACGCGACACGTGCGTTAGAGCTTGTGTCCTGCAACGGTTACCTTTGTCCATGCACACGTGCACTTAATTGGATGGCTGATGACTTGTGCTGTACAACACAAGAAAAATAGAGCACAGACTTTTGTGAAACCAACATCTGTAAACGGAGTTACCCACCAGCGTTTACCCACTGAAGCAATTATAAATCGGTGTGTGCTGTGACTTGGCCTGGGCTCGTGTGTAACTTGTTTGCAGACGCATCTTTCCCGTAAACAGGGGTCATGCTATTGTGTATTATGGCAAAATTTGCTCTTCATCACAATTTGTACATTTCAGCGCGGCAGTGTGTACCCTCCGGTTGTGCTCGCGTTCAAATACGTGGGGAACAAGGAAACGGCACCGACCGTGCTGGCTGATCACGAGTATTTGGATTGTCTCAATTCATGGGTATGTTTGTTTTATTTGGCATTCGTTGTGTTTTGATTTTAATTTTTACACTCTATTCAGATCGGTCAAGGCATCATCGTTGAGTGTCCTCAAGTCGGACTGCATTTCATCGAATTAGGTGGCGAATTTGGCACTGCGTTCCGATTCTGTCCGCTCGAAACTGCCGCTTGTGCGTTTTCTCTTGTGTTTGATTGGCGTTCTTGTGACTCATGAATCATAATTTCTGTTCCGTTTTAGATTTGACCACAACTGGCGAGCACGTGAAACGATTCGCGAAACAACTGGAGGATGTTTTGGTCGGACATAGTATTTTAAATAAGAAATAGGGATCAAAGAAATTTGTCAACCTTGTAACTGGAATTGCAGGCCATTGTCGAAGCCACAGTGCGTGCACGAGCGTCACTCGACACGTTGGTGGCCGAATCGGGCAATTTACGTCGATTAACAGTGCGAAAATGGGCCGGCGCTGGTGCAGTATGGTTGGTGCTCAAGACGGGTTGTAGTTTGTGTGTCAATGATTGAACCTGTACAGCAACATTGCGCCAACACGAGCCCAATTTCGGAAGTGGCAGATTAGTGAAACATTTAGACGGGGCTGCTGATATGGGAATCGCAACGTGTTTTAGAATACAACGTGGTGCATGAGAATTTTCTCTTTCTTGTCGTTTTTAACACACAGCACCTTCGAAATCGGGCTGGTGTTAGCGTAGGTTTCCGGTAACTTGTAGAAGAAGGCAATCATTTGTTCTAAAACAAGGCGTGTGCTACATAAACAATTACAGCTATGTCGTCGTGGTACTTCAAATATATTTTAATATATCAAAATCAACCCCCACCGTTCTTTGCAGTTACGTGCCAGCGATCGTGGGTGAAACATCAGTGCACGACTGGAACGACCAGCAACGTCAACAGGTGTCACATGTCAATATTGAGCTGGTCAGACAACTGCGAGAGGCCGACACGGCGTTCTCGACTGGTTGGCTAACTTTGCACAGTTTTTTTATGATTTACCATAACAGCTTACAGGTCCAAAGGGTGGCTGTAATCAGATTTCGGGCTAAATACTTCAGAAATCTCCAATAGACGGACGTAATTTAGGAACATTCATATAACTGTCTGATACCGCGTTTGTTCATTCAGGTGAAAGTACGGACGGCGTTGCATGTGTGAAATTCGGTATGTTAGCCGACGAGGCAGATCTGACTGATTTAGTTCGATTGGTGGCCGCCAAGGGAAAGGAGCTCGAAGAATCATCAAAGGTGAATTTTACGCTATCCTACTGTACTTGTTGAACGTTTTTAGTCTCATGATGGACCGTGAGCAATCAATCGTCCATGTAAGATTGAACAATCACGTCATTGGACAAAGCATTTTCAAAGATTGGTGAACTTTGTAAGATATTGCTGAAATGACGTTCTAGCTTGAGCGAACATTGATAGTCACACGCATTTCAGTACATGGAAAGTCTGGCTGAACTGGTGCGCAGCGGTATCGAGGCAGCTAACGATGACTTGAGGAAAGAAAACGAAGAAAAGTTGATGCAAGAGGTTGGCGGCAGTTCGGATCACAATGAGAGACAATGTTGCACGAATGCCCTTAGTCAATTGCTGGCAGCAGGCCGTTGTCCGGGAAACCTGCTCCGCAACCACGCCATAACGAATTATGCTATTGCTATTGCAGGGTGTGATGCGGCAGTTACCGATGGTCGGCTCATTGCTGAATTGGTGGTCGCCTTTGCCGAAAGAGAACATGAACTTGAAAGGTGGGAATGTTATCCAAAACGTGATTTTTATTTTTTGTCTATAAAACCGTTTAATTTTATTCAGGCCGAAGTTTTGACTTGAAAACGGGCCGCATTCTGCAAACGGACACAATCTACAAACATCGAATCCAAGTTGCCATGGACGAACCGCCGACCACGCCAATCACCCCTGTTAGCACACCACAACAACCACACGGCACTGTTGAAAGCGGATGAAACATTGTTCCATTTCCTTTAATTTATATTTATTGTAGTTTTCGTTGCGATTTCTCTCTGTCCTTCTGTTCATTTTTGCCTCGATTTTAGGATGTTTCGTGATCGAAAACGTTTTTCTGTGCGTGTATGTGCGGGCTGTTTATTTGACTATCTAGTTAATTGTACAATTTTGTGAGGGACAATGCTGGACCTGGACAATTTTATGTGGGGTGGTTCTGGGTTTTTATCTGTGGTTTCGTTGGTGTCTTTGGGACTGAAAAACCTGAACTATGGCTTTCATCACAAGATCATCCATTCATACAAGAAAATGTATTTCGTGGCCTATGTTACTCTGATAATAATGAGTGTTGAAAACTCACCGAATAATTTCTACTGAGCATGGTATATTTTCATTGATTGGTTGTACTCAAGCAAGATAATAACCACTGAAATTTGTGTCTTATTTCGTCGGCTGTACGTGCCTTTTTCATATATGCTCCTCATGTTTATGTAATTTTGCTGAGAAATACTGTCTGTGCACCAAAAATCAAAGTGTCAAAAATGACGACTGAAATGCACGGGATGTTTTGCTGTTGTGTTCTAAGAATCCTTTGTAGCTTTAGTTGTTTTTTCCAACGAAGACCGAGAAAGAAGGCACGAAAACAAAGAAATAAGCAAGCGTAACTGTGATAACACTGACCTGTTCAATGCTTTTTTAAGCTTCGTGTGTAATTTATTCTGGATTGAAGTCCTTTCGTACTGTGTTTCGGCAAAAAAATGTTTAATTTATTCTGTTCTGCTAAATAATATGCTGCTAGTTGATTGGTTTGTAATCTCGCTGAGCATTCCAAATCCGAACTGTTTCGCTCTCAATATGCAGCGATTTTTGGACATGCTACCCTATTTAGTTCAATCTACTTTCCTTCGCAGTCATTTTCTATTAAAATTGTTTGCACGGGATGTTTTTGTTTGTCTCGGTATAAGAATTAAGCATCGGTGTAATTGTGTGCTTGTTTTGCGTTACTGTGCACCATCATCAGACACATTCCATTTTTGCGCTGTCGTGTCGCAACATTTCTGGGTTATGATGAGTTAACTTACGATGAATAAGGGCGAATTTAGGTTGAACACGGAAACCGGAACACGGGAATAATTTACATACAAACTAGTTTCGTGGATTTCCGTGCACGGAAATATTTCCTGTTTCCGTGATTTTTATTTTCACGGAACACGGATATATTTCCGTGTGAATAGTTGTTGCTGTTTGCGTCAACACGCGGGCTTTTGACGTCAGCACGCTGGCTCTTGTCATCATCACTGCAAAAGCATCGTTTGCGTGCCTGAATCATTGCCGTGTTCCGTGGCACGGAAATATTTCCGTGGTCCGTGATTCTCCAAAACATTCACGGAACCCGGAAATATTTCCGTGTTCCAGTTTCCGTGTTCAACCTAAGTCCGCCCGTCCGCCCTAAGGCAACTCAGTAGTGCGCAACATTTTTGTGATTCCCCATTTTTTGCTGTTTTCACCAATTTCTTACCGCGTGGCTCGTTATTATATCTTCGTTCCATTCTTTTGTTGAATGAAATAAAAATTAAGAGAAAAATAAATGAGGTGTATGCAGAATGAAACTGCATTAATTTCAACAAACCGACATAAAATCAATTAAAATTTAGGTAACGACTTTTATTCCGAACTGGATAACAGCAACATCAATACAAGATTATTCTGTTTCCGTCAGATTACTAACAAAAATCTGCATTCACGTTTGTGTGCGCAACAAGAAACAACCTAAGCACGCGCAAATAACAAGAACGAATTTTCTCTTGTTTTCCATTTCGTCGTTTTCTCTTAATTCTTGTATCCACGACTCTTCCTGCGACCACGGGCCCGTTCGAACTTGCGGCCACTCGACCGTGTGTACGGCTTGGTGTGACTGTGCGGCACACCTGGGGCACGACCAAAATGACGCTGCGCTTCACGTTGTTTGCGCGGACCTGGCCAAATTGGGGTTTAGATTTCGATTCAGAGAGCACGTTTCTCACAGACGTGACCAACGCTTTCAATTGGGCGTGGCACCACAACCAACAGAAAGTAAGAATTCAGGTAAACATGAGCAGGTTGACGAGGTCACTCGTTTCGCACTTGCAAACAAATAGAACACAGGATCAATTCCAGTTAGATGCAAGCTTTCAAGAAACAAACAACGTTCCAGACGACACGACAGAGGCAACACAACAACCCAATTTCATTGTTGTGACGGAGACAATGGCCAACCTTGAATCAGCAAGGTGTTCTCGCCCTTCGGTGCGCGCACGGCCAACTGATCGAATGACAAAATTTCCCCGCCGGCTTTCAGAATTCGAGCACGAGCTGTCTCGGTGACGCGCATTGCGCAGATCTTAAAGCTAGAAAAGTTACTACTTAGAAAATTAAGAGAAAATCTTTTATTTATTACCTTCATTTTCGGCACATCATACAATCGCGAGTCGTTGGTGACAGAGCCGACACAGACGACGATCTTGTCAGCGTTGCCCTGGAACGAGAATTTGGTCTTTGCATTTGCAAACACTGGTGAAAATTAATATTATCTTAGTTTCGAACAAATGTCCGTGACTATTGCGTGCCGCAGCTAAACGAACTCACCTTTTTCTTCAGATGTCTCGAGATGCGGGCAATTGACAGCGGCGGACGGTACTGACGTGCCATGAACAGACGTTTCATGACAATTTTGTTGAACTTCTTGCCAGTTCGACGGGCCAGATATTTGTAGAGCTGAAAGAGATGGTTACACAGTTCGTTTCGCGTTTCGTTGCTAAATACGAATTGATGTGGCGTCAAGTTTTGCAGGTTATTTTCTTGCGAAAACAAAACTTTGGAATCGTCGACATCGAGTGCAGCCCGAATTGAGAAAATGCAAGGCATATTGAGTGGAGCAGCGATTTCTGGCCTGATGGGCAAGGGGTTGCATAAAACCTGAACGAGTCGAGTTTATGTTGCCGCAGGAGCAGGACGTAACACGGGACTATCTGGCCCGATACTTTATTGGCAACCTGTAGGTGTCTACTGTAACCTGCGCGCCTCAGCGCTACCAGGAAGTGATAAATTAGCCCTTTTCTGCCTGTAAACAAAGTGAAGTGTTCAACAAAATCAAATCATGGCGTTAAACATTAAACGCACCTTGGCTAACAGATTGACGTATGGGTCATGGCTCTTCGGTTTAGTGCGTCGCACTTTACGATCGTCTTTGTGCGAGATATCCTTACCCTGAAAGGCAAGTAACTTTGCTTCAATTGCGTTGTTTTGCTCTTCATAAAACAAAAAAAGACAAACAAAAACGACAAACCATGTTGCTCCAAATTCAACACTTCAGCAGGTTTTTACTGAATGAGACGATCGAACCTGAAATTAAACAACACAGACAATATCTCCAACTTGGCGGTACCGTATCTCCCCCAATTTTTCCAAGATTTCACCCAAAAAGTGCCCCTTTTTGGTCCAAAATAGCCAAAAATCGGGTCAAAATGACCAAAAGTGCAAAATTTGAGCGCTCCGCGCGATTTATGCACATTTTTACCTATAAAACTTGAATTCTTGCGAAACAAAGTAGTATGGTACAGTATCTCCCCCTAAATTTTCTTTCCGGGCTGTGACTCTGGACTTTCAAACCGGGCCAGGCTGGGCCGGCCGGGCCGAGGTTACCGTACTGTCGGAAATAGAACCCCCCAAAAATTGACCCGCCAATTATAGAACCCCTAAATTGGACCGAGTGAAAAAATAAAAGCCCCCAAAAATAGAACCCCCCAATAATAGAACCCAGTGTAGTTTCTGGTCCGGCCGGGAAAATAATGTACCTCCTTACTTTTTCGTAGGGGAAATTAGTGTACCTCCCTCACTCCCTCCTGTGCGGAGAGGGGAAGGGGGGGAGACCCGAAATCAGGAGAAAAGTCACATTTTGAGGTGGAAACTTTGACCTATTTTTACCCCTTTTTGGAAAATTTTTTTTCATAAAACGGGTATTTTGGCGACTTTTGAAAACATTGACCGAAAAATCACACATTTTAGGCCTAGAAATGCCCATTTTAGGCCTAAAACGGGCCATTTTAGGCAAAAATTGGGGAAATTAGTGTACCCGGAGGGGAATTTGTGTTGTGTACTAGTGTACCTTTGTCGGGGAAATTGGTGTACCTTAGGGGGTCCCCCTCCCCCCAGGAACCACACTGATGATAGAACCCCATCCTCAACTGGTGCGGTACCGGTACCCCACGTAGCGACATGGAACGGTAAGGCTTTATTGTTGTATTAAACATAGTTTACACAGTCATTGATGACAAGTGAATATTCAACACCCATAAGCACAATTATAGGGCATACCGTGAAACCTAAAATACAAGGGGGGGCTGTATTTTTTCATTGACCCCTTTTAGGGGGGCTGTATTTTTTCGCTGCCCAAAATCTCAAAAAATGTTCCAAAAAAATACCCCTAAAATGGAGTTCTGTCAAGGTGTTACTGGTCATTATTGAGTGTTTTTAGATGCAGATCTTCCAAAAAAGGCTTTACGTCATCATATACTCAACCACAAACGTTATACACCAGAGGTGGGAATCGGGCCGGGTTACCTCGGCCCGGCCCGGCCCGACGAGGTCCGGGGGTCGGCCGGCCCGGCCCGGCCCGACAGTTCGGGCCGGGAAGTCCGGCCCGGCCCGGCCCGATTTTTTCGGCCCGACTTTTTCTGATGATATTTTGAAGCAATTTTTTGGTGCAAAAATTACTGTTTTTTGGTTTAAAAATACCTGATAATCATGGAAGTTGGTACTAATTTGCAGAATCGCGAGAAATTTTGGCAAATTTAGCCTGAAAAAATCACGATTTTTTATTGAAATTCGATGATGTCGGGCCTTTTCGGGCCGGCCACCCCGGCCCGGCCCGACATTCCGAAAAGTCGGCCCGGCCCGGCCCGACCGTTCGGGCTGGAAACCTCGGCCCGGCCCGGCCCGATTCCCACCTCTGATACACAAGGTGTCTTGTACAAGAACTTGACTTTACGACTCCCAAGCGGGGAATTCCAAGTTGGTGGGGGCTGTATTTTTGGGGGGTTCTATTTTTTCACTGACCCCTTTTAGGGGGGCTGTATTTTTGGGGGGCTCTATTTTTGGGGGGCTCTATTTTAGGGAATACGGTAACGGGTAACATACATCTAAAACCCGTTTTTTCGCAAGTGATTTTTTCAGATGTGGGTGAGTGAAAAAATATAACCCCCCAATAATTGACCCCCAATAATAGAACCCCCAAATTAACCCCAGTGAAAAAATAGAACCCCCCCCGTATTCTATTTCCGACAATACGGTACCCGCAGTGTAGTGGCAGGCCCATGTGTGGGAGGTAAGTATGATGCGGGGTTGGGACCGGAAGCGTGAGAGGTACCTTGCACCCCTATTTTGGCCCGTAAGGAGGCTTAGTCCTCCCATCCACCCAAAAAGGCGAAAAAACACTGTCGTTTTTATATACATTTTCCAATGTGATACAATTTTGGCCAAAAATTGAGGTAAAAATAGTACTTTTTCAAAATTTTCGCCGAAAATCGCCTAAAAATAGGTATTATGGGTGGGTTTGCGCGCGGAACGCGCGATTTTTGCGAAAATAAGGTCGAAAAACACCGATTTTTGCCTTAAAAAGGTATAAAATTGCTTGTGAGAGGTATGATTTGGAGTTGTGAGAGGTAAGTACTCAACCCCCCCAACCCCCCTCGGGTTTTGTGGTAGGTAAGTACTGAGAGGGGGGGGGGGGGTAACCCCCCCAACCCCCCCTCAGCCACTACTATGATGGGTACCCGCCTACCCGGCCCTATCCTAATTTCTGACGCCGAACTTCACATAGCGTGCGCGTGCGCATTCTCTTCTCTTTCATTAGGTTTACGTCGTCCCTGTCCACAAATTTTCGCAAATTTCTCAGCATCCTGGTACAAATTCTGTTAAAGTCATTTCGGCTTGATCATTAAACTTCCCTCTGGTGTTTTCCCCATGTTAAAAGCTATAGCTTGGTAGTTAATTGACGGCACAATAACAAGGTTTGTGCCAATAAAACACTAATATTTCATGCTTTCAGCTCGCTCACCTTTTGCATCAAACTGTCAGGTTACCTACCCACTTCTGTCATTGATTGAAGCTTTTTGACAAAAAACTCCAGAAATCCTCTGACTTTTATGTTTTAGATTTCATGATTTGCAGCCATTGCTTGCAATAACCGGTGGACTACTTGAATTCAAACGTTTGGGTGTCTGACTTTCCACATTCTTGCACTTGTCGAAGGCTATGGTGGCCGATATGGCTGCAGCAGCCGCTCCAGGTTTGTGTCTCCTTGCTTCTCCATCTCCCTTGTCAGCACAGCTCAGGATCGGAAGGGTTACCTCGGGCTCGGGCCGGCCCGGTCGAAGACGCACGTTTATTGTTCGTTCAGAGCATATACGCCTCCAATGGATGTATAGACCATCCAGGAACAATGTTTTCCTGATTCGGGCCAGAGCCCCCTGAAACAGAGATCTCGTAATATAGCCCCAAAAATGTTGTCAGTGAACTAATAGATCCCTCGTGTTCAGGTCTTTACATTTTATCGTGGTCTTCACGGTGTACGGTAATCGTTTTTTCATACATAATCAGGCTTACGACAGTTTTGCAAAGAAAACATGATGATGAACAATGCACGAAGCGGTCTTTGAGAATGGGGCTCTGAAATGTGGGTTGTTGGATTGAATTTTTGACATACAAACAGAGCTGACGCCCTCGACCCGGCCCGGTCGCTGAATTCTCCGTCCCCCCCCCCCCCCGGGCGGGCCCGTTTCTGCCCCGGGCGGGGGCGGGGGGGGGGGGGTGGGGGGGTCCCCCCCCCAATGGTACCCTACCCGCCCCGGCCTGGTACGCTACCCCCCTACCCGCCCCGCTCTTGTACCCTACCCCCCTACCCGCCCCGCCCTGGTACCCTACCCGCCCCGATTTTTACCCCCAAAATGCCCATTTTTCGGTCAAAAATGCCCAAATTTCGACCGAAAACCCTGAAAAGTGCAAAAAATCTCGCGCTGCGCGCGATATATGCACTTTTTAGTACATAAAAACAGGCACCCGAAAAAACTTGTGTTGTACCCTACCCGCCCCGAAAAATCTTCCCCCCCCCCCCCCCCCCCCCAAACCGGATTTCCCCCCCCCCCCCCAAAATCCCAGGTACACTACCCCCCTACCCGCCCCGATTTTTTCCACCTATGTACCCTACCCGCCCCGCAAAAGTAGCCACAGCACTGATTCTGACTGACCTCTGGTCGTCGATTATTATATTGCCAACCAAATACAGCTTCGCGACAAACTTACTTACCTATAACCCCCAGTGTAGTTCCTGGGGGGAGGGGGGTCCCCCCCCCCTAAGGTACACTAACCGCCGCGCGGAAAAAAGGGGTAGGTACACTAACCGCCGCGCCGGACCAGGAACTACACTGATCACCCCTTACAGCGTCGTCGGGTGGCACAGTTGGCGATGCAGACTCCGCAGATCGTAATGTGGAGATATGGAAAATCAAGAAACTGATCAAAAGCCTCGAAGCGGCCAGAGGGTTTGTTTGTGCTACGCTTTTCTTTCGGTCGTTGTGTCCGGATATTCATTACTTTCATGTTTCATGAAACATAAAACCAATATTTTCAGCAATGGCACATCAATGATCTCACTGATCATCCCGCCCCGCGACCAAATTCCGCGCGTCGCCAAAATGTTGGCCGACGAATACGGCACAGCGTCCAACATCAAATCGCGCGTCAATCGACTGTCCGTCCTCGGTGCCATCACTTCCGTGCAAGCCAGGCTCAAGCTGTACACAAAGGGTAGGTTGGAGAGATTGTGCTTCATTCATACAAGCCTGTGGTGTGACAAACTACGCCAACACCGGCTCGATTTCGGAGGTGGCGTGTTTGCAAAACGAATAGAAAGAGAAAATCCTCATGCTCCACGTTGTGTTGTTCAACGTGTAAGATTTCCCAAATAATCAGCCACGATTGAAAGTTTCACTGATCTTCCACCTCCGAAATTGGGCTCGTGTTGGCGTAATGTTGCTGTGCCACTCAATGTTATTCGCTATTTTTTTTGTTTGTTTGTTATGATCAATTTGTGGGGGTCAGTGGTGTCGTTGAGAAATCGAAATTTTCCCATACCCAGCCCAATTTTCGGGAAATTTCCCATACATACCCCCAAAAATCAAAAATTTCCCATACCAGGGGGGGGGTTTCTCCAAAAACTCAAAAATTTCCCATACCCAGGGTGGGGGTTTTGAAAAAAAATTACCCCAAAAATCTTCTCAAAGTACCAAAAAGTGGTCCAAAAGTGCTTAAAACAGAGTTTTCTTGCGACAGCAAGCGATTTTTGACATTTTTAGGCGAAAAATGGTCAATTTTGGTACTTCTCGGGGTCAAAAAGTCATTTCTTAGGGGTGCTTGTTCCAAAAGTGAAAAATTTCCCATACCCCATGCCCATACCCCCGGCCGATTTCCCATACCCCATACCAGGGGGGTAACCCCCCCCCCCCCCACCCCCCCTAACGACACCACTGGTGGGGGTCACTGTTTTGATGTTAGTAGATTAATTTATTGAATTATGTGCTGCCCTATTTCGGCGCAATTGACGTCTGCTTTGATCTAAAAATAGTGATCGAATGAACGTGAATCACGTCATATCTCAATGCCGTTACTGATTTATGGCCATGGGTCGTACACCACGACCACAGGCTCGTCATCATGTGGGCACTGCGTTTGACTTCGAGATGCTCTGCCTCACTCAAAACGTGACACCTCGATTCCCATTCCAGTGCCAAACAACGGCCTGGTGATCTATTGCGGCACAATCGTAACGGATGAGGGGAAGGAGAAGAAGGTCAACATCGACTTCGAGCCATTCAAACCGATCAACACATCACTTTACCTGTGCGACAACAAGTTTCACACCGAAGCGCTTCAAGGTTGGGCGGTTCTTATTTTTCAGAAACTCGAAATAAACAGTTCGCTAATTAATAAATGAAAATAATTGTGGTACTTTTCGCTCTATAGCCTTGCTGGCGGACGACAACAAGTTCGGTTTCATAGTGATGGACGGCAACGGTGCTCTGTTCGGCACGCTGCAGGGCAACACTCGTGATGTGCTCACCAAGTTCACGGTCGATCTGCCCAAAAAGCACGGTGCGCTGTTCATTGGGAAATCGTCTCACGGATTGCCACACGTGTTGCAATATTCGTGGAACATTTTGAATGGTTTAAACAAGCCAAAATGGGGGCATTTGACCCAAATTTGAAACCTGATTGACATTCTGGCTTCTGGCAGTGAAATAACAGCCGACAGCCGAGTGGAACACGGTTTTATAACCTTTTTTTGCATTGCGACAAGAGTAAATTATGCCCAAGAAAAGAGAGAAAGGCCTGTCGACTAGTGAAAGGAAAGCCTGCAGCAGGAAACATAATAAATTTTTTAATATGTAGCCCTGCTGACAGCTCAGCATGTTTATTTGTCAAGGTTCATCTGGGGCAGTTTGCACTAAGATGGTAGAATTTTGCTTTGTGGACGAAATGTGAAAATGTAACGTGGGCCTAAAAAGTACAATAAAACATGTTTGCAGGCCGTGGCGGTCAGTCGGCGCTGCGTTTTGCGCGTTTGCGACTCGAGAAGCGACACAACTACGTGCGCAAAGTGGCCGAAACGGCCGTGCAGATGTACATCACCACCGACAAAGTCAATGTGGCCGGCATTGTGCTCGCCGGCAGTGCTGACTTCAAGAATGAACTCAGCCAGTCCGATATGTTCGATCAGGTATGGTCGAGAATTTCAGCTATTATGTGTCATGCAACTTGGAAACAGCTTTTACATGCATTTTTTTAAAAATTCAGTTTGTAGAACAATGAATATCTGCAGAGCTGCTTTTGATAAAGAGTTCCAATCGCAAAATGTGTAATACACGACACCTTGGAAAACATGCCTGTACTCGATGCTTTTTGGGCGCCGATTGCCGATAATCTTCCGATCCCCAATCTCAAACGCAGAAATCCTCCAGGAAAATTTGGTTCTTGTGACCTGTTTCCAAAAAGAAGCCCAGGCGTGTTGAGCTCATGAAAAACAATGTTAACCATTTGGCAGCGACTACAAGCCAAAGTGATCAAAGTGGTGGACGTGTCCTACGGTGGGGAGAATGGCTTCAATCAGGCCATCGATCTGGCCGCCGAAGCGCTGCAGAACGTCAAATTCATACAAGAGAAACGGCTCATTCAGAAATATTTCGATGAAATTTCACAGGTTGGCTCTTGATTTGTCGCGAGCGAGGCGTTGTTTCGTATCTGTTACTTTGTGCATATCCAAGTTATCTCTCTGTTTTTAGCTAGCTTTTTATTTGGCTCCACGTTTACTCTCGGTAAAATTTACTTTTAAAATGCATCATGCCCTTTTTACAGTGATCCCCTTTACAATGAAACCGTCTATTGAGCGAATAGTTTTCGATTTGCCTTTGCCCTCCTGATGGCCACTATATAATGAATAGTTTTGTTGCGACAGAACATGGTAGCTCTCGATCACTATAAAGAGCACAGACTGTAGTGCCACAAGAAAACAAACGTACTAAAGCATTGAAACATCACCAGGACACGGGCAAGTACGTGTTCGGTGTCGAGGACACACTTCGAGCGCTGGAGATGGGCGCTGTGGAGACACTGATCTGTTGGGAGAATCTGGACATCACGAGGTACACGTTCAAGAACCACAATAGTGGCGGTAAGTCATATTAGCTTCGGTATTTTTCATTAGTTTTTATTTCTGCCGGATGTTCCGCTCGAAGTATAATAACAATAATAGCTTTAATTCACTGTATTTAGACGAACTCGTGAAACATTTGTCGCCCGAGCAGGAGAAGGACCGAACAAATTTCATTGACGCTGACGTGAGTGCACTTATTGCCTGATTTTGTAAGCTGGATCCGTGTCTGAGCGCGGTCCACAAAGTTAATTATCAGCTCCCTGTTTCAGACCGGTGTTGACCTGGAAGTGACCGAATCGATTAGTCTATTGGAATGGCTGGCGGCCGACAATCACTACAAGGGATTCGGGGCCACATTGGAAATCGTCACCGATCGATCGCAGGAAGGCGCACAGTTTGTCAGGGGTTTCGGGGGCATTGGAGGTGAGCGACTGGTTATTGATTGTTTTGTGTGTTGCGGGGTTCATGCTACGTGGTGACCCATACCTTTTCTCATGTAAAGCATGGTGATTTCTACGCTGTCTGGTCATTAATTACCCTGTCCCCAGTGCTGTGGGTGGAGGGGGTCCCCCAAAGGTGCAGTATATTCCCCTCACCGGCACGGCGTGTGGCCCCCGCGCTCAGGTACAATATCTTTCCCTCTGGTACGGTATCTCCCCCAACTGTTTCCGCGCGCTTCGCGCGATTTATGCATATTTTAACTCAAACTCATATAAATTGAATTACCCCGAGAAGAGTATGGTACAGTATCTCATCCTAAAATTTCTCCACCCTCTCCCGCCGCCCCCCCCCCCACACAACTGGTTTTCCCCCAAAAAAAATCCTGGGTGCAGTACCCTGTATCTCCCCTTTTTTGGCCCCAAGGTACAGTAACGCCCCCATCAGAAGTAGCCACAGCACTGACTGTCCCCGCCCAGTGACTGCCTTTATCCTGTGTGAAGTCAGGTGCAACACACAGAAGGATTTTGTATTCTGTCGTTGTTATATTTTGTATTTCCATCTAATACCATTTTTTTGCAATGGAGTGAAGGATCAATTGTGCAATAACCATTAGGTCATGTAAGTGTCCCAAAACATTTCTGTGTGATAAGTCCCATTCCAATACTAAGTAAATTGCAGGGCTATTGCGATATCGAGTTGACTTCCAAGCGATGGACGACCTAATTGACGGAGTGGCTGACTTTGACCTGGACGAGTACTAAATATTTGTGATTTGGATATTCAAACTGGCATGTGCCCCTCGAAGCATTCTGTGCTATGCTTCTAAATACCACTTTCCTTTCGTACATTGATGGTGGTCAAAAGGTCTGTTTGCTGATGTTTCATTTGACTTGTATAATGTGATGTGAAGCATCTTTTCCTTGCGGGATCTTTCGATTACCTTGGCCATACTGTGTCTATCTACGTTTCGCTTGCAAATGGGTGGTCTTATTTGCTATGGAACTTTTTTCGTACGTTTGTAGTGCGGGGTGTTTTTGATAAAGGGGATTATGTGTTGTTGTAAGAGTCAGAGTTTACGACAAATTGGTATTGGTCGCACAATGACCATATAAGAATTGATCAAATCAATCCTGATTTTCACGTTCAGTCACTCTTAACCACTGTGCTATTTGTGAGTCTCACAAAACATTCCCCAAAAAAAACACAAAAACCCCTTCCGGAAATTCTCTTCTTTTTTTGTGGCCACACCCCCCCCCCCCCTTCCCCCACAAGAAAAAAAAAAAAAAAAAAAATCTACCGTAGTAGCTACAGCCAGTATCTGGTGACTTCAGTGATGTGATGTGTTCTTCATTTCTCTTTTTTATCATCATTTTTTACGTTTCTTGATTGAGTAGCTGGCAAGACACACAAATGAACGCGCAGTTATGTTTGTGTATCAATCGAAAACACCGCACACTGTGATTTTTGTTGCTTCTTACTGGTTTGTTTTCGTAAAAATAATGTTGTTATGTTTTTCTGAGATTTATTTTTGTAACCGCGGCCCACAAAATTTTCGGTTGTGCTGGCTGTTTCCGTCGTAAGTATTCTATTGTATTTTTTGGAGTTATACAATTTTACATATACTTTTTTTTATAATTTTCGGCCTGAGTAATATGACATATTATTATTTCACTCCACAGATACTTTTTTCACTCGTTAAAGTTGCGACAAATCTTGTTCCTTTTCGACGTTTGATTGAAAATTCTGTTTTTGACTAGGATGTATATCTCGCGTTTGCCCGGCAGAATTGACCTTCAATTAGGGTGGGGTAGGAAGGATTAAGTATCCCTAATTGTAGGGTTCATATTCTGTTTGTGGGAAAATGCCGGAATCCTCGGTTTTACCTGCTTCACCTTTTTACGCGTATATTTGTTGCGCGCCTACCTACGTTTCTTGTTGAAATGTGGTTCTTGTTTCCGATTGAAACATACAAAAATGCACCTTATCGTGCTCATATGAACTCTTGTTGTTCACCATTTCACATTATTGTCTGCGTCTGTTTTCGGTTGGCGCGTTCGTTACATGCTGCGGAGTTGAGAAGTAAATCTACTGTTGACTAAAAGTTCGTCCACTTTTTATGTTATATTTCGATTAAAGTCCAGTCATCTTTAATCTAAACAAGCGAAGGCAAAGCTGCATAGTTAACTAATCCATGCTTAAACTCTACCATTATCGCAAAAGTGTGACAAACTACCAGAGCTTATTTCTATAACTTGAGGATCAGATTTATTCATAACTCACTGTGCAAATAAGTACAGTCACCCTATGTTTAGCTAACAACAGTATTGCTCTCGTTCCGCGGATGGGCGTTTTGCTAAGCACACAACTTTTAGGTGCGCACTCAGGGTGTCAAGAACCGCTTTATTTGCGAGTGGCACGCGTTTTTGTATTGTTGTGGTGACGTGTGTAAGTGGACAACATGTCGTATCTCGAACAAGGTGTGCCCACATGCGCTCATGTGTACACATAGGAAAGTTTATGTCACACCCGTTTGACTTGGGTCATCGTTGAATCGGTCTGCAAACTGCTTTGAAACATCAACCTGCCATCACGTGTGCATTTTTTTGAAAATTGACCTTGCTGGCGTACCCTTCACCAGCTGATTTCTCCCACGCGTTGTGTGTGCACTTGAGGGCAGAACAACGTGTGTTTTGTTGCCATCAGTGGAGTCCTAAAGTTATTGAGGTCCCTTGCTAAATCAGGCTCCGTGTAGTCTGCACCCAACAACCTTATCAATGTGTACTCTATAACCCACCCCAGACGGCCCTCGCAAACAGCTGATGTAGCACTCCGCAAAAGTTCCTTTTTGTTCTTATCAAAAAAAACAAGAGCGACAGACTAAAAACACCCGGTCGAAAAACTTATCAGTTCAATTTTGCGTACTGACTGCAGATGGACCTCTTTCTTGTAACAAAACACTGACGCCTTGCTTATATATCAGGTTACTCTTTTTGGGTGTAAACGCATTCTTTTGCTGCTAAGAGCCTTATATGGAGACTGTAGGCGCGCTTTCAGTATCTTCAAAACTATACCTACTAAAATAGATAAAAAATAATAAACTACGAGTTGCCTGTAATGTTTTCAGTTGTGACCTGCCATGCGTGTAATTTTCAGTCCCAGTAATTCATTTGTACAACTCGAAGACCGATATACTTTGGTTGTGTCATTGTTTGGCCGTACATCTGGCTTCAGGTCCGCCTGAGGCTCACTGTGGGACAAATTTTTTGAACGATGTACCTTGACACCTATTCTGACCGTCCCTATTTAATCCACAGCAGTCACTTTCCTATCTGGTCGCACTTCACTCGAAAACAGTGTACCCCGTTTTAAGATCATGCGTGACCAAAACAGCGCTGCGCGGGTTATTTTAGTTCCCTTCCCAAATGAATTTGTCTCTTTCGACCACAGAGTGGAAGTATGCGTGTCCCCCATGATATAATGTGCTGTTCTCCGTTCCCAAATCCTCTTATGCAATTCTGTCCGTGACGCAGACATTTTTGTTTTTTCTCACTGTCCAGCAGTAATGGAAAGGTTTGCCCGGCGGTCTCATGGAACGAGTTTTCGGCAAAAACATAACCATGTTTGGCACAAGCGGTCATGCGTGCTAACATGCTACACCTTTATGTCTATTTCAGTATTCTACGAGCGGTGCTCCGCCGCTGTTTCATTGTGTTCGTTTTTTGTGCACGACAAAGCTGCGGTCTTAAGGTCCGCATCCGCATTGACCAGGACCATTGTTGTCTTCTTTTGGTTCCTGGTATAATTCCTGCGCGCGCCAACGGAATTTTTCTTATTTATCGCGAAACAAGTTGACTACAGTGTCTTGAAACATTGCCATTTATAATAACTCACTCAGTTCTTCATGTTCGTTTACAAGCCACACCCTGTTCAAGGTGACTCACATCACACCCAACCCCGCCAACAAGTGAAAAGTTAGTTTTTGTAGCCGTCCGCCAGCGAGCGCTCGTGTCGTCCAATCAGCATCCACCCCCATTTTCACCGCCACATCCAATATAATGTCATCGGCAACCAAGTCAGCGCAACCCAGTAGCAAAGCACGTCGACCGAGCACGGGCAGCAATAAAGGCAGCAAGGCACAATCGCCGACAACCAACGGTCCGACCACCCCTGACGTTGACCAGCGTAAAAAATCAACCGAAATGTCAAGCGACGATTACAAGTCAGGCATCCAGGCCCGACCGGGATTCACCCGGACTTCGATGAGCACCACCCAGGGTGGAGGTGCGTTTCAACTGTCTTTTTGGCGATTTGTCATTTTCTATTAGCTGAGTGGTATCGATAGAATAGCAATTGCTTTATTTTCCGAAAGTCATTCCTGGAAGTAGATATTCAAATGTCAGCTTTTTGACAGTGAAGCGGTCAATTCACAGTTTTGTCTAGACGCGCGCGGTAGCGATCAAAGTCATCTATACATAAGCCATTATGAATCAAAACCCGTTTTTTAGTCAGGATACAGCAGGCGCTATTTCTCCCAAAGCCAGTTATTTTTATTCGTTAATCCACGTTCGCTAGAACTGCTGTCTAGTCGTTCTTAAAGTTTTCGTACGAACTAATCGACACTCATTAATTGTCACATCTGATCAAAAAGATGACTTCACCTGGCGCCGGTAGTGTTCGTCGTTCGAGTGCAGGTTGGACAGCAGATGGGCACGAGAGTGTAGCTCGTCGGCTTAAACTTAGACTTCCGCCTAAAGTGAACACAACTGTGAGACACGCATATGGGCAAGACTCAGACCATTGCATCACATCCCAGTACCAACAGTTACAAGAACTGTCACATAAGAAGGATCATTGCCTTGGTTGAGTCCAACCCATAAATAAATGTATCCAAAGCGTGGTTCTATGAGCACATTCACATTTGCCCGACCCATCCCCATTCCCTTGTCAAATCAGGCAACCGCACGTTACGCGTGTACACCGAGATGGGCAGCACGCATACATCGTCGATGTCACCAGCGTTCTCGCAGAATGCAGCATCCGCCATCCGTGACAGTCGTGAGAAAGAGAAGAAGGATCTGCAGGACCTCAACGACAGACTGGCCAGCTACATCGAGAAGGTACTGTAGCATGTTGTGAAACAAATACATGATACAATGAAGTGACCGCCCGTTTATGGTGAAATATAGAGAGTACACGGTGTGCAGATTTTACTCGAATTCCATCGTTTCAGATGCTTATGGACGATTCTGAACATTGGCACGCCCCTGACTTTTCAGGTACGATTCTTGGAAGCGCAAAACCGCAAGATCGCAGCCGACCTGGACGCGTTGCGTGGACGATGGGGCAAAGACACGTCGTCGATCAAGCAAATGTACGAGGGGGAATTGGCCGAAGCACGAAAGGTCGGTGATGGTTTCTTGTGGCTCACACTGACTGAGGAGGGTCGAATCCAAGCTTGGGCGTAAAGTTAGGACAATGCCAATCACCTTGGTGCCGCTCATGCCCACTTTATGATCTACTGGGATTTTCCACATGAATCCCCGGGGCCTCATTCGGGATAAGGTGGAAAATCGGTCTTTTTGTTTCAAACATGTTACCCGAATGTGCCTGATGTTTCACAGCGGTGTACATTTAAGGTCATCGATGATACCGCCAAAGCACGTGCTGATATCGAGAAACAAATCGGCAAACTGCAACAAGAACTGGCCGCATACCGCAAGAAGTTAGTTTCGTTTCTTTGTTCCTTGATTTTTTTATCTTTTAAGCATTTTTTGTCATATGTGCACAAAAATTGTAAAGGCAGCCACGTATGCGTGAGCAGAACCCATGCAAGCAAAAAACTGCAATAATGTGCGCATTCTGCCAAATTACAACACTCATGTACGACACGGAAAGTTAACCGCTCGTTTTGTTTTTATCGTTCGAATGTTACCAGCATGAGCCCGCTAAGAACCGGTTTTCAGTCAAGACACAGTTCACAAACATTACCGTCAAACCCTAAAAACAAAACCACAGATTTGACAGCGACTGGGACATTCTCCTTCGGGTTTAGTGTGATGTGCTAAATTTGAGACATCGTGCAAATTAGTTAAATCGTGATTCCGTATGAGACAATGGTGTTTACTGCATTTTCCCACACAAATATGCGCATATGATTCATTTCTATTACAAAATTTTAATCGTGTTTTTATGGTATTTTACTCATTCGAGCTGTCTGGAAAATTATTTTTTTGACAAAAATCGTAAAGTTCACAGTTTCTGATGAGTCATTCTCGGAAAAGTAGTCCTTTATTTGAACAGTCAGTAGTTCTCAAGTCACCCATTGGAAAACTAGTCATATGTAAAGCTGCCGGTCCCATTGTATTTAGTTTAGTTTTCCTTGTAGGTACATACCTAGATAGCATGGGGCGTAACATCAGACACTGAAACAAGCCAAGAATACCTTATAAAAAAGTTCCTCCCAAGGCAGACATAGTGCGAAAACAACACCCAAAACACAGCTAAATGTTTCGCCCATTATCACGTTGTATAAATATTGTGAATTTGCCATGTTTCCCCGCACGAGATAACCCGACGTTATTTGTGTGCGCACAAATTTTCACACCAAGGTGTGGTGTGGTGTGTGTGAGATCAACATTGCGTAAACTGACGCAGGGCACTGTATACAGAGACAGATATCGCCGACAGAATACATTACATTTTATCCTTCACAAAAATACAAGTATAATCCGTGGAATGATTCTATCAACGTGTAGCAACATGCCAAACACAAACCCGCAAAGCATGCATGTTTCAAAGATGTGCAAATCGCTAAATTGTTGACTTGTGCAATCTGAAGACCAAGGGTTTTGGGCACCCGTGTGCGAGTGAGAATGAGACAGTTCATCACATGGGCACATCACACGCCTGTACCCAACACACTGAAACAAGCGTCTTAGTTGACCATGATAGTGTGTTTCAATGTTCACCACTGCACCCCCACGTATACAATGCGCAGGTACACATATAACCCAGATGATGCATGCAGCGTCTGCCCGGACCCTAGCTGTGATGGAAAAGTGGACTTTTTGCGCGCTCGCACACTGATTTCATGTAACCTTGCACTGCCTGTGCTATCATGCCCAATAGGCTGGTTGGTGGCTGTTTACAGCAAAACAGTCATCTCTCCCCACACGCAAACATTCACGCTGTTACAAAACGCAGCATGAGACATCAAACCACAGCGCTAAGAAATTCTGATGAACGTTTTCACAGGAATCCTTGGGCGTACAAAATTGTGTGGGGTTTGCAATGCAAGTGAATCTATGACGTGATTTTTTATATTTATTTAAGTTTCAAGGCGATTTTATGATAATTTTACAGCGCGTGTCGCATGCATGCGTCCAAATGGGCCGTGACGCGGAATGCCGTTTATGGACATTGAATATAATATCTGAATCAAGGCTGACTTTATGTGCCCAATAACTGACGAAAGTTACAAATGTTATTACGCTTTGTGCGAAATCCACAGCAACACTTCGTGAGACAAGTAGCCGCACAAGTAGACCACCCACTCAGCTAAACCGGCAAGTCAGTTTCACAAGACAAAGATAGTGTTCAAATGCGTCGCGGCAAGCTATAAACGTATGCTTAGAAACCCGGGCACCCTTATTGGCTCACAATGACGCAGGGTTTGACTGTGTGCCTCATGTAGTTACGCGCAAAATAACATGAAATATTGAGTGTAAGCTTGCGTAAAGTTGCGATTTTAACACGTGAGGTCTCACAGTGCCAGTTGTATTTCTGTTCAGAGGTGTGCGTGTTGTGCTGTTTTCATTCATGTGCTAATTTCTACATATTCCTTCCCTATCTCGGATGGAGCACAGGTGCTCGTGCGAGCACGAGTAGATCCCGCATATCGCGGCACAGGCACGTTTCTACCTGGTAGATACCCCACCCCACATTAGTCAACCACACAGCTTGTTACCATGGGGAAACTTTTGAAAAGCCACGATCGATGTACTAATAAGCTAACTGCAATGTCCCGCGTATAGGACCTAACGAATTGGTCATGCGGTTACCCTAGTTGTTGGTTGTTTACGTGATGTCTAAGCTTGCCATGGGGGTGAGATTTTTCCAAGATCTGCGACAAAAATTTGCGTAAGGTTTGATTAAACTGTACTTGCGTCACCTTCATAAATTTCCAGTTTTTTTAATCCAGAAAGTCATGCATTTGCCAATGACGTAAACCGGTATGCCCCGTTAAGCCGGCGCATTTGACCCTCGCATGTAGACGCTGCCTGAGTCAAGCACAAAGCTAACACCCAGCAATACTTGTTTTGCTGCAGAAAATCGGGACCGGGTGGACATGCAAATATACCACATACGTACTCGCATTATATTGCAGCAGAAAGTCGAAAAGCGAGTATTTTTTCGGACAGTGGCAAGTCAAATGATACATTCTCTCTCACACACGCAGGCATCAGGGGGTGGATTGCGCCGTTTTGGTTCAATGCAATTTTGTCTACGGCAAAAAAACGGGTGTGACTGACTACAGACCCGGCCGTCAGTAGGGCACTGCCCACACAAGAGAGTAGCAAGAGTGGGAGAGAGATGTTGCAAAAAAGTTACAAAAACCGCCACACACACGCCTCACCTTGTCGCCGACTTAAACATCTGACGAATCGTATGGCCAATGCAAACTAATAATTTGGCTACCGAAAGTTTCTGTTTGGGTATCCTCTAAGAATCACAAACCAGAAAGGGACCTGTGCAAGGCACACGCTATAAATTGTGTTCTACTCTCGTTTTATGAGTCTGTCATGTGTTGTGAGGTGTACAATCGTGTTGTTGGTTCAAATCCTGGGTAACTCCATTTTTGTTCTGTGATGTGTCAACCCATATTTGTTGGGACCCAAAAACTTATGAGGGGTGGTGCCCACATATCGCGCAACTGGTCAGATTAGGATTTATTTCGTTCCGCATAATGTATTTTCAATGCCTTGGTCCAGTCACAGTGGTATGGGACTTAGCCCCGCGACCAGCGCGCGTACAATTTTTGACTCACAATTTTGTACGCACAGACGTTAGATAAATATTACGCTTATGCATTGAGTATAAAAATCAAATATTGCATATTTATAAAATGTGAAAATATCATTGATGTCAAAGGGAAACGTTTAGGCACAAAAATCTAAAAAGGCAGCATTTAAGTTAAATTAGCGTGTCAACAGCTTGATTGATGTAGTGTTTCTCGAAATTTTTCGACGTGGAACTGAACACGAGAATTAGTGTCACATTACATTTTCGTTTTTCAAAAAACACATAAAAACTGAAACATTGTAATTGCTACATGCGGTGTTCGCTGGTACTAAATGGCCCTTTAAATCCAGTAAATGTATTAAAATTAATAAAGATATGTAACACAGTCGATAACTGATTTCACACATTTGGGTTAATTGAATCATTGTTTCAGCGTTTGTGGTCAGCCAAAAGTTGTATGGAAGTAACTGTTTTGAACGATATTTTCACACCGTTTTTGCAGTTTTATAATTTTCGATACTTGGTAAGACATTTCATGTACCATTTTCTCATTCACATGAAGCGCAAACAAACGCCAAAAAGTAAAAATGTCGGCGTCAACTATACGTAGCTTGCCTTTTGCACTGATTTTTATCAGTTTTGTATCATTCCTGCGCGCTTTAGTCCAATAATTTGACGTCTGATCTAAGCGATAGCATGAGACATGTCCTGGTGTTACATGCTATCCCATACAGCATAAAGGTGCACTTTCGCGCAAAAAAATAGCGACTGCCGAAAACGGTGTTTACACGTGTTTCGGTGTTACCCGTGGAAAAAACTGGTCTTTGGGGCAGGAGCGGAATCTAGCAAAATTGTGTGATAGTACACAAACCGCTGATATGCGAAGTATACGGGAATCATATTGCACACCTATAGTAGTTTCCAGGGAACAAATTTGCAGCAAAACCCAGGGCTGACCACCAAATGCATTAGACATACACGGAGTTTGGTCGAAAATAAATTTTTTATCGCTGTTTGCTTTCAGCGTAGAAATGGGCGTACATTGGTATGGAATTAAATCGCCTCTGCACATGCAATAAATACTACAATCAGACTTGACGCATTCAGAACAACACGAAAAACCAAACTTAAGAGTAGTAACTTATAGTTTATGCAGTGCTCGCAACAACACAGTTCAAGAGGATTTCATATGAATGCTAATGAAACCCCTGTATCTGAAATAGGATCGATTGGACTGTTTCGCTAAGTTAAAGAGAAGCCGCATTTTTTCGTACTGTTAGCCTCCTTAGTGGACGTTCCCGTAATTTTCGAGTTTTTCAGCTTTTGGCATGACTGTTTGAAAGAGTGTTTTCCCACGTGCTGCTCGGTATGGGGACTTGTTGCTCATAAGTTGTCCAGACACGTGTGATTCGATCGTCAGTCCATTGCTGTAATGCAGCTTTGTAGGGTGATATTTTCGAAACGGTGTAAAGGTCAGTTGGGTGTAAAGGTCGGTGGAAAGCTCGGTCGACAGCTCAGTGTGATAGACCTCGGTGTAAACTTGAAACATTCCACGTTAATAACAGGCAATGTTTCACGTTTACACCGAGCTACGCCCACCGAGCTTTCGACCGAACTTTACGCCGACCTTTACGCCCAACTGACCTTCACACCGTTTCGAAAATTCCACCCATATACAGGAACTCACATAATATCACAAAATAGCAGCAAATTTAGAAGTCACTTTCTTTGTGGGCTTTTTTCGATCAGTTGAAGGCATGTGCTCATTTGCGTGACTTGGTGCAATGGAGAACACACAGATGTTTTCAATCGTTAACACACAAGGTACACACGTGGATAAACTGACAGCACAACCTGGTGAAGGTGACGGATGCTCATTCAAATGAACACCAAACAGCCAGATGCGGAAGGTAAAGTCGACGCGAAACCCAGGGAAAGAAGAAGAGAAGAAAAAATAAGCGAGCGACCATGTGCACATACGCATGTGTACCAGAACATGCGGCTGTCAAATAACGAGATTTGCATACAGATGTGCAGCTGTGTGCTTAGCGTCGTGCACCGGCATTGGGGCCCATTTCGGCGATGAGGGCACCCATGGACCCTTGCACATGCCGTGGTGATGGGGCTTATGAGTGCGTCTCAGCGCTTTGCCCGTGTCGCTGCCTCTGCCCAGAGAGCGGGGAACACTGCCCACAGCGACGCCACTGGCTCGCTACATTGTGTGTTGCAAAACGGAGGTCATCCGTCTCCCTGTGCTACAGGTTATGTATGTGCATGTACTGTACATGCGTGCATGAAAACTGAAATTGTATTTTTTCGCAATCGCACGTACACAGCATGTACCTACAGCCGAGTGAGGTGGGGAGGAACACTGGGCTCGCGAAAACATGAACGTAAGAAAAAATAATCTCCTCGATAGCAGCGTGGAATTGAGGTTGTTTTTGCACACCTAACAGAATGCAACGCGTACGTCGAAGGTGCACGAAAACAGACGCGCTGGCAAGCTTTGATTAAAAAATTCCGTACGTGGCAAAAACCGGCCACAGAGCATACCGGAGCGAAAAAGAAATGATAATGTTGCTTCTGGTGGCGGTGACTGGGCGTTTTTGTCGCATTGCATTGTAATTAGATGCAAAGTTACACCACAAGCAAATAGAATCCTGACATAAACTGCAAATTATGACTTAACAAAAATAAAGACAAACGTTTATAAATTTACGTGGGTCAAAATTTTAAGATCTGTTTTATTTTCCAGGTACGAAGAAGCTGTGCGCGGACGCGAGGATGACAAGGCCAAGATCGATCAGCTGTTGCAGACATTGGCCGAAGCCGAGGCTGAGGTATTGTCATTGCTTTTGAAGAGAAACGAAACTGTAGATGAATAAAAAATCAATAATTATCATGTTCATTGAATTCAGGTTGCGTTGTTGCGTCGCCGCATCGAGAACTTGGAGGATGAGGTCAACCGTCTGAAGAAGGAGAACGCTCGTCTCAACGGTGATCTGCAACGTGCACGCACGGTTGGTGAAGAGAGCACAGACGTTGTGTTTCATCAGTCAGACGAAAGTAGATAGTTTTTTCATTAAACCACATATATGCTCTTCTTGCCACATCATGATCAGAAAATCTTTAATTGATTTGATTGCTTTAAACTGCTCAATGGAACGCGAAAAACGTCCGAGTGTATACTTTCAGGATCTCGATCAAGAAACCTTGAACCGTATCGACTACCAAAATCAAGTGCAAACGCTGCTAGAAGAAATTGATTTTATCCGACGCGTTCACGATCAGGTACACACGTGGACTTTCTTATTCTTTTTAGTTTTTTTTCGCTCTCGTTACTATCGCGCTTGTGCGGCGTGTCAGATGCGGAATAATAAACTGCGCTAGCCAGCACCTTTCTGCGGTGTTTATTTGATATGAATATAAACTGTTATTGTATTTGGAGCGGTGAAAATGCGCCGCGTAAATTTTTTCCAACCATGAGCGCACGCGTGTAAGTATATGAGACAGAGTTTAGCCGAATAAAGTCACATATAATGCGCTCATCGTGTTTCATCCTTTACGATGAAGTTTCTACATTTCAAGTTCTTCTAATCCCTACAACTATCGTGATGGCTGAGAACCTAAACTGGCCCGCAAAGCGTGCCACACTTTGTTCGTGGTTCAGATAAGGTGAAATAGAGACGTCATATCTGCGTGGCATGTATGCAGCACTCGTCTCTGACCTTGTATGGGCATGATAGCACACACCAGTGCACGGTGTGTTGATGCACACATGCACGCGCCCAAAGTTTGATGACTGTGTTTTTTATGTGACAACCGAGTGCACGTAGTGCACACCACCACGTTTGTACAGTTAAACCTGTAGGGGGAAGTTTGAACGAAACTGTGGAATTTCAAGGGCTGGCGGAGCATGGAGACAAAACAGGAAGAAATGTTTCAAGAATGAAGCCACATTGTAACATTATATTGAATTGCAGGAGATCAAAGAGTTGCAAGCGTTGGCCGCCCGTGACACCACTGCCGAGAACCGTGAATTCTTCAAAAATGAGCTTGCTATGGCTATTAGGTCAGCAAGGAGAAGCCACCTTTTGGTTATAATTCGATCAAAATGAAACAATGATACAATCTTTGGTTCAGGGACATTCGTAACGAATACGACAACGTTGCCAGCCAGAACAAAACTGACATGGAGAGCTGGTACAAGTTGAAGGTTGGTAAGCACATATCCTGAAACGCTTTCGGCAATTGAACCTCTATTTGTTGGAAAGTAGTCCAAAATGACTCAAATCTACAGGTGCAAGAGATCCAAACGCAATCGGCGCGTGCCAACATGGAACAGGGTTACCAGAAGGAGGAGACGAAACGTCTGCGTGTGCAGTTGAGCGATCTGAGAGGCAAACTTGGCGATCTGGAGAGCCGAGTAAGATTGTACATTTCTCTTAATTGCACGTGTATGTATGTTTTTCACAGTTAAAATTTTATCAATTGGCATATTCGCTTTCCAGAATTCGCTGCTCGAGAAACAAGTGCAGGAGTTGAGCTACCAGCTGGAGGACGATATGCGCGGTTACGAGGCTGCGTTGAACGACCGAGACGCACAGATCAGGAAGATGAGGGAGGAGTGCCAGGCGTTAATGGTCGAACTGCAGGTAGGAATCTCACAATACAAGAACAAACCCTGGAAGAGGGTACCACAAAATGAAACATCACCCCTTGAACCCATTGCAGATGTTGTTGGACACGAAACAAACGCTGGACGCCGAGATCGCCATCTACCGCAAGATGTTGGAGGGTGAGGAGAATCGCGGTGGTGGACTGCGTCAGCTCGTCGAACAGGTGGTCAAGACGCACTCACTCAAAGAGAATGAGGACACCGGTAATTGAGGGGGGCTGATTTGATGGGGTAAAATAATGACATAAAACGACATAGGTGACGAGGACGATTTCACTGTGTTTACAGAGGCCGTCCGTCTGGTCAAGGGCGAGAAGGCGACACGCACGAGCTTCCAACGCTCTGCCAAGGGCAACGTCAGTATTTCGGAGTGTGCTAGCGACGGCAAATACATCATCCTCGAGAACACGCACCGCAGCAAGGTGATGTTTCATTTGCTTGAGCCATTTTCACTATTCCACCACCCAAGGTTAAATTTACGGGATCAAAAGTACTGTGTAGGCCAGACACAAAAAAAGTAACTGAGATCTTTGTTCAGGAAGAGAACGTTGGCGAATGGAAGCTGAAACGCAAGGTCGATGGCAAGAAGGAGACTGTGTTCTCGCTGCCGAAAGACTTCGTGCTCAAACCGACCAAGACGGTCAAGGTTGGTGATCCGTGTAAATGACATTTAGATAGGACCAAGAAGAAATTCAAATTTCCCTTTTTAGATCACGGCACGCAACCAGGGTGGCAAGCACAGCCCGCCTGATGAACTAATCATGGAAGGCGACGACAGCTGGGGGGCCGGCGCCAACGTCCAAACCATTTTGTACAACAGAGAGGGAGAGGTTTGTTAAGAGTTCTTTAGCTTAGCTATATGTTGTTGTTGTATTCCAGTCACGAGGCCTAAATTTTGAATTCAGAGATAAATTGCCTGATTTTTTTAAATAATGTTCAAACTTATTGTTTTTATTTGACTTGCAGGAACGTGCGACTCACATCCAACGCAGCAGCTCGCAAACGACAACCACAGGCTAAACTGTTGAACTGCGCATGAATGAACCATCGTGTCGAAGATTATTATTATTTTTTTAAAAAAAAACAACACTTTTTGTCCAGTAACCTGACGAAAAGAGCATCGATTGTTGATTGTACACTTTACTTTCACTCTAGTTTTCGTGTTCTCTTTTTAGACAAAACTTGGTTGTGTGATGCATTACATGCTGGCCGCTAGGTTTTGTTGTCTGGAGGCTAATTTCGCAAATATGAAACATTTCCACTGCGCATTACCGCGGATATTCCGAGTTTACTACAAATATATTCATTTCGGAGACAGAACTTTGATTTTGGTGCGCCATTACGACCGTATTACTGCCGCCCGCTTTTTCCCGCAACACAACTATTTTCAATTGGACTTTTGTTATATCGCCATTGTTGTCTTCGGTAGGTTACTTATGTATACCTACCTAAGGCTCCATCATAAAAAAACTCGCCAGTTAGGTAATTCGTTTGATAAGATTATTTAATATTTTTTCTTTTTTATTTGATTTTCTGCACTCTGATGCCTGCCAGTGCGTTGCTTGTTATTCAAGATTTCCTGGAACTTTATTGACGCAGGTTCAGAAAGAACCGTTTTAATGTTAAAAAACATCAGCCTGATTTCAAACCTTTGTATTGATAGCTGGTCGGACTGTTCTCTTAACATTTATACAACAACAAAATGATTTGTTGAGTTGTTTTTCGTCCTGTAGCTTGCTGTAGGTCGGGCGTAATTCTTCGTTTATCTTCTCCTTCCTTTTATTCTGTGTTCTGTTTTATAACCGGTGTTGGCGTTTCAGCGACAAACAAGTGATATAAAGTTTGAGTAGAGAGCCCTCTCTTTGTACTCACTCATCACACCATATCTATATAAAAAGTATCCTGTAAAATGTTTTCCACCATTCTCTTGTGTAGACCGTGGGACATTTTCGCACCAATACAAGACTGTATTATGTATTTGTCGTAATTTCAAATTACACAACTTGTTTGTAACGACGATTATTGTCACTCATCTTGAAATGTTGTGATGCCCAAACGCATAGAGATAAAATAAACAACAAAAAGCAAAATGAAGAATTGAGCATTTGTGTGAACGTTATGCTTTATACTTAGCATCGAGCATAACAAAGCGAATGAGCACTGCAGTAAATTATCGCATCAAGCGTGCCTCATGCATTTCTCACGTGGAACGGTCAATTGGGGTTATCTCTGACAGTACTATCATATGAAAAATTGTTGTTTCCATTCGATTCCTGACTGAAATGTGTTTGCATATATGAACTTGCCTGATTCCGATTGACAGACGGTCTACTCACCATGTTGCTGGTCGAAATTCTTCTGTTGAACGTATTGATCGGTACCACAGTAAGTGTCGGCTTGGCTAAAAGTTAATGAAGGCGCAATCACCACAATATTCCGGTGACAAGTCGAGTACCGTAAGACATTTTATTCATCTTTCCTGTGTATAGGTTGGGCAAAACCAGTGCAACTGTACTCCATACAAAGTTTGTCTGAATAAGAAGTTGGCCGGTGCTGCTGTTGAGGAAGATCTGTGTCGAAAAAAGGAAGAGTAAGTTCGTTGAGTAAATACTGAGTCTGCTGAGTTACATAAGAATCCCATTCGCTGCTTCCCACTCCCTGTTGCCTCAGATGTGCCAGACCAACTGGGTTGGCTTCGGACAAGCTGGTCACATTGGAGCAGTGTTACGCCACATATCATGCAGAACGAAGAGGACTGCAAACCCAGTTCACCGACTGCACCGGAATGCCGTGAGAAACAGGAAAACTCTAATTTCGTCACTTTCTTACTTAAAATAATAACTTTCAGCTGTGTGATGCCGAATGGAGCAAGGAGGAACAATCGATTGCATTCGGGCAACCGCCCATCTCACTATCATGGTAAGAGATACTGCTGTTGTCATGAGACATTTTATTATGTTGAATAAAAATGAACAAGAATGTGATCACAGGCCACGGTCATTGGCATTGGCACAACCGTAGATGCCGCCGACGAAGACCACATGGACAGCATTATCACTATTATTGGGCCTGGTGTGGACACACCAGCATATCCACCACCACTACGACAACAGGTTAGTAGATAATAACCTTGGTTTGAAGCGCAACTACATACATATTGGTCGCACAATGACTTTATAAGAATTGGTCAAATTTTTTTCCTGAATCGTAAAGAGGGAAAGTGACGGGGCAATGACGTTGCGTTGCGTGATTGCACACAAAGCATGTAGTAAAGAGAATGTTTCAGACCTGCGGCAACGTGGTTGATCTGCTAGATTATTTTCAGCTGAAAATGTTTTGTGAGAATCACAAATAGCACAGTGGCTAAGAGTGACTGAACGTGAAAATCAGGATTGGTTTGATGAATTCTTATATAGTCATTGTGCGACCAATAGCAGCACATGCACAATGTATACCTATGTATAGGCACTACCCTGTTTGATTAAAGTTGAAATATTTCTCAATATCCGTGTTTAATTTGTTTCATGTATCAGCAGGACCAGCGCCGAATGTGCCACCGTCGCCCCTACAACGCTACCACGACTGCGTGGGCGTGTCCGTGAATGCAGACGGCATGAATGCAGCCGAACAATGTGCGCAGGAGTTGAGGTTAGTGGTTGGTGGTATTGGAGATGAAGTTCACAAATGGGTATGCAAATAAGTTGCACAAACCAGGGGACACAATATTTGAAATTGTGTTTCTGCTTGAATATGTCACAGGTGCACCCCCGTTCCCGATAACGTGAACGTGACAGACCAATGCGTGCAGCAGTTGGCTGATGGTGTACGTCGAGTTCAGCAGGGACTGAAAGAATGTGTCCAGAAGAACTTCAACGTGGAAAATCGCCCAGATAGTTTGCGAATACGTGTGATAAATTAAACGTGATTAGTTTCTTTCAACCTTATACGGTTCTCCTGTTGTTTTTATGTCCTTGACCTTCAGATTAACTGTGTTTTTATGTTAATGGAGCTTAAACTGAATTCCCGGGGTTTTCGAACGAATCCCGAACGCCAATTCCAAGCTGATGATCCCGTTGGAATCCCATTTGTGAGCAATTTATAACCGAACTCACTTCATTTTTATCATGAGTTTCGAGTTCACAGTATAGCGCCCGCCATCCATCGTGACATTTTTGCCAGTGTCATCCGATATTGTACGGATAAAATCAAAACTTTGGTTCAGATGGCAAAAACTCAAACTCAGAAAAAATGTGTATGTGTCAGGCGGCCTCTTTTCACTGGATTACAGACATCCTAGCACCCAAATGTGAAGTCAAGTCTGAAATACAGACTTCACATCACACTTTTAACAGCATCAGCGAAATGTGCTCGGATTAGAAACGGACGTGGTGGACCAGAGGCAAGGACCCAGAAAACGACTGCGACCACGAACAATACAGAAAAATCTTCGATGGTACCAAACAGTATTTCAAATGACCGGACGGATCAAATGTGAGCAACCAGCACCCGGCAGAGAGACTCTACGTTTGCGTATGTTGATGTACAATTGTTCCCCATAAGATTTTCGCTGTCCAATTTTTCGTGTTGCCTGTTGTTGACCAGTGCTGCCTTCCCATTTTGGTGTGTTCTATTTTTCTTCAAATGGGTTTTTCAATTGTGATTTTGGCTCAAGGTCTGGTGGTGAGTTCTCGTCGTTTCGTGTTGTTCTTGTTCGCGTTCGTTCCCTGCTCACATTAACGCAAATTATGATAATCTCCTAGCCTATGAACAGGCTTTTGCGTAAAGCTCAACAAAAATCTTGAACATGCTTTCATTTCGGGGGATCTGGGACGTGGGATTCAATGCAGAAGTAAATGTTGAGTCGACTTGGCGTGTCACAGAACAACAAGGCTTGGCTTCAAAAATGCTGACTGCATGTAAAAGAAGCACATAATAATTTCTCTGCCAACAAGAGCTGGAAGGTCCAGTTGCTCGCTTGGGGTAATGAGGTTTTTGACGTGCAACCTGTCTTCAACGCTATAATTCAGATGCTGTCCAAACACCTGCGACATGACAGACGCAAGAACCGAGAATGTGGCGTCTAAGCTAACGACCGCGAAAACACCGACGGCCACTGCGGGTTCGCCTAGGCTTAGGCTTATGTACTGTATAGGCACGGAAGACCATAAGCGCACATGAAACCAATTGTTGAGGATGAGGCCCGAGCCACAGCCTAAGGGTGGAATTTTCGAAACGGTGTAAAGGTTAGTTGGGCGTAAAGGTCGGCGTAAAGTTTGGTCGAAAGCTCGGTCGGTGTAGCTCGGTGTAAACGTGAAAGATTGCCTGTTATTAACGTGGTATGTTTCAAGTTTACACCGAGGTCTATCACACTGAGCTGTCGACCGAGCTTTCCACCGACCTTTACACCCACTGACCTTTACACCGTTTCGAAAATATCACCCTAAGACTGAGAACAAGCCTGAGGAATTTTGGACAGGCGAGCTGAGCTAGCATCAGTTGCTTTTTGCCCGAGCTCCATAAACAGACTTATACATACTAGCAGGGCCACCCTGCATATTGTATTCCCTCAATAGAAGCCCCGATCGATCTCCGGGATCAGAGGGTCGCTGAAAATGGAACCGTGGGTTCCGTCTCTGTGAGAAGAAATGCAGGTAGATACCCGCGTGTTTTTCGATTATCTGTTTCCCAAGTGAACGTGCTCATGAGTAGTGCTTGTATGCCTCAAGATTGCGAAATCTTCCTTGAATTGTGAATACATATGAACAAAATAATAATTTTTGACCAAGTGATAAAAACAAGCTTTTTTCGTAAACAGGTTGTTGATAAACATGCAGCACAATATTTGAAGAGCGACTGTTTACAAGCACATGTTTACAAACACATGTACCCACGCTGTCCTTAAACAATGGATCTTTTCATCACAGGAACTGATTCATTCCTGCCGCATTCAATTTTTGACCGCATTACGCGGGTGAAACAGCCGATTGAAGAGCGAGAAAAATTATTTGGCCGTGCGCGGCAATTCCAACAGTTGCGTCATGAGCTTAATTTCCTTATTTCTGTCTGTAGTTTAGGTTCAGAGCGCATTAGTGCAACGTGACATAACGCAGGAGTTCAGTTGTGTTCTTCATGAGCACGGTGCTCAAAAACCGAATTGAGCGCCCGCCCGAATCAGTTGAACGAAAATATTGAGATGATCATCAGGCAGAACCAGTTCACACCCACGCTATATCGCATGCACTGCACATTGGTGACATGCGGTGATGACGCACATCGAGAAATACAACGCAGAGACAAACAGTATAAAATGAGCAGAGTTTACAGCGGCAGAATATTGTCAACTGTTGTTTAACTTTGCGAACTGCTGAACTAATATAGATTTTGAACACACAATTGTACCTGATGGCCCGAATGACGCTGCTATTCTTCGCTCTATTCAGTCTTATGGCTGTTGTGAGCATCGAAGCGATCAAACTGCAATCAGCAGGATCGTTGAGCCTCGGACTCGCGGCTGGATCTTCCGTTCGCGCTTCAGCCAGTCAATCGGCTAGCGCTCAGTTGTCTGCAGCACAAGCCGTCTCTGCGTCCGACAAGGTATGAGCAGTTGACAGATGCACACATGTACAGTACCTGGAGCTTCAGAGTTAATGCCTGGCCCAAGGCACAACCAACACATAGGCACCATAATCGACAGTTTGTGAAACAGTTGCAATATCCCGATCCCATGAAATTCTGATGTTACAAGTCCAATTCCAGCTGTCAACCACCCTCGCATCACGACGAGGTCAGAAACTGAGCGCCGTTCTGGCCGGCAAGCCGAGTTTCGTGCGTCGTCTGTTGACGCGCAAGGCCGGCGACATCACCGACAATGTCTGCTTCGTGTTCGACGACTCGGGCAGCATATCTGCATCGAATTTCGACATTGTTAGTGCCGTTCTTTGATCCTTCGCACAAACTTTCTCAGGAAATAGAAGTGAACGGAGTCCCGTTTTTTTTGTAGGAAAAGAAATTCGCCAAGGCTGAGATCGACGTGGAAACCGGAGCTGACGGAAAACTGAACATGCGCATGGCTGGTACGTGTTCACTCGTCTCACAAAGACAATTTTAAAATTTTGTTTCACAAGTTCACCAATGTTTCCTTTCAGGCGTGAAATTCAGCACGGACGCAGTGAAAGCGTTCGATTTCACCACCGACCCAGGCACAGCCAAAGCCAACGTTGACGCAATGGTCTACAGCAACGGCGGTTCGACGAACTTGGGAGAGTAAGTTAATTTGATAAAAAAGAGCATACGATGAACAAAATAATGACAGCTAAACTCACCAATTTACAGGGCCCTTACAACGGCCGGCGACATTCTGAAAGCCGAAGTTGGTGAACGCATACTTTTGATGGTGACTGACGCCAAGTGGGTGAAGTTTCAGTTATTTTTCAGCTGAGTGTGTTCGTATCAATAAGTTATTCTCAATTCATCTTCAGCCACAATGACGGCCCCGATCCAGTCCCGATTGCCGAGGCTTTGTGCAAGGAGGGTGTCGTTATCGTGATTGCCTACGTCGGCAATGCCAACATTTCGCTCATGCAGAAACTCGCTTGTCATCCAAGTAGGCGCAATTCAGTATTTGACTCAAATTTATAAGGCAGTAGAATTCTTTATCGGAATTGAAAACCACCGTACTCGTTTTAGCCCTGGTGATCCCCGTGACGTTCAGCAAACTGCAACAAGACCCGATTGCGTTTATCAAGGAAGTCAACCGCATCGTTGGTGCTGCACCGCTCTATTTGGGTCCGGCCACGACCAAAGCAAATGTGGTTGCTAGTTTCAGTCGTAACCTGGGATTGAGCCGTTGAGACAAGTAGTGTAAAGAACTTCACTTTTGTTAAATTATCTTTGTTTTGGTTGATGGTTACCCCATTATCCTTCTCTTTGTGATGTGCAATGTGGGAACTTTACCATGCATGTGCTATGTACATACCTACAGTATATTACTGTGAAGTGCTCTAATGGCTTCCACTGCCTAAGTAAGCTTCAAGCGTAAAGGTGGAAGTCGGAGTTTAGTTTGACATAAGCAGAACTGTATTCATGTTCCTTAGTTTATTGGTTTTTTAAGCACTACATTGGCTGTTCTCTTTCTGAACTTTGCTCATACCTTGTAGCTTTTCATGTATGTATGTACATCATATTTGAATGATTATGAACGTTTTCATCAGTAAAAATGTAAAATCTACCGACGTTTCAATCGTTCTCAATGTTATCTTGAACAACACAGTCATGAAAACTAAAAAAGCTGCACAAATACACACGAGAAAACAAGCTAAATACAAAACCCTCACTCGTTTTCCTTAATAAATCGACGTTTCTGTCTTTTCCTGTATCTACGAGGCTGCTTCTGCTCTTGGACCCCATTATGTGAGGATCCACTTGAACTATTTGCAACTTTCGGTGGTCCTCGAGGCAAAATATGATCGGTTCGAGTCTGCGACCATCCAGACCCTTTGCTTGTGTCAATAGGAGCTTCACTCCAGATTTGACGCCCGAACTCGTCTGTGAAAAAGCGTCCCTTTTCATTAAGTGTCCCACCGTCACCAATGACACCTTTTTTGATCGGTGGCCAGTGACTGTTGTGCACGATCTTGATGTAGACCATAATGGACATGGTGATCAGGGTGATGAGGAAAGCTAGACACACTAGCGAAGTTATGCCGACGGTGAAAGCGCTCCAGTGGTCGGGGGCTGCAATCATTCCGCGATTATGCTATACGTGAACGTTTGAGACTTATTGGTCGACATCAAACTTGGTAATCGAATATGTCTACCTATAGGCACATAGTTACATATCACATCAATGTGATCGGACAGGTAGCCGCACCACATGAATGTGATCGGATCGGTCACTGACATCATGTAACTGGGTAGTCACATAGTCACATCACGTGATGTGACAGGATCTGTCTTGACCGCGCGGCGCAAAGATTGTTTTTATATACTACACCTACAGTATGTATATGTAATATCTATGCAACATCACGTGGCCATGTGTCTTGGTAGTGTGTTGTAGGCCGGCGTGCACTGGTTGCGCACTGTGTATGGCACACACACAGCACGCAATCATAGACGCACATGGCCAACTGGGTGATGTTACAAGCAGGGGCGAATTATACAAAAACAATGTTAGGCTGAGCAATATGCAACGCAATTTGCATGACTGCCTCTCTTGGTGGGCAAGTCAGGTCAGATCAGGCAAGTCGGATCAGATCACATCATGTGATGTGACTACTTAGTCAGGTCCGATCACATCAATGTGAGTGACTAGCTAGTCACATCAGACCGATCCGATCCGATCACATTCGATCAAAAAGTTTGATATTGACCATTATAAGATTGATATGTTGAACATTGTGAGCTGGTGTGCAACATAGTGTCGTATTTTCTGGACAGTTTTCTCAAACGCTTGTTGAACATAAAAAATCATTCACCTTGCTTTCTTAGCACGTGCACATCAACCAGTTTAACGTCGATTTCTAATTCAGTGCCATTCAATGTCGTCAACTTCAGTTCCCCGTGTGCCAATCGCTCAAGCAGCAGCAGGGCTGCTTCGATCGCTATGACGTCCTTTGATCGTCTTAATGTCGAACCGGAGTCATCGGCCAGAATTGCATCAATTGACGATGGATTTCTCAGGGTGAATGCTATGTAGAATGCGTCTGGGTGCAAAGCGGTGTCTGGAAAGTTGAACACCGTTGACTACGTATACTTTCTGAATCATGAAATTACCCACCTTTGCCAACTTTCATGCCATACACATGTAATGCAGGAATGAACATTGCGTCCGCCAGTGTTTTCGTCCAATGATCAAACAGGGCCAACTTATCAGCAATAGTGACTATCTTGTTCAAATCGCCGCGAATCCAAAGAACAATGCCTCGTAGGAAACTGTCGGGCTGGTCTGAAATTACCTATGACAAACTGCTGCTTCTGCAATTTGTAGAGATGGAGCAAGACTTGCACACCTAAAACACGATCAACTTGTTCCACATGACAGCTGTGCGGCTCAATTGTGAAGCTCCACGTCTGGTTTTGATCGGTGTGTTCAGATATATTAATTCCGCGTTCACCATGCATCAAATGAATGTGATTGATCAGATCAATCAAGCGATCATTTGACCAATCAATATCTGATTGGAATCCAGGTCGTAGCATGAACTCCAGACTGCCATCGCTGGAGTGAATGTCAACAAAGCGATCATATGGAATGCCGAATGCTTCGCCAAGATGGTGATTCGACACATCGATCTCCGACGGATCAGTCGTTGAACTTGGTCGAATCTCGCAAACGAACCAGTGCTGGCGATGGGCAAGGATTTGATCATTAGCTGGTGAGTGCGACCGTTGTTTGAACACTCTAGAATATATTTTCTGTTTATTCAATACTGTTTCGTTTTACCTTTTTATCAAACTGTCATGCAAAGTCACTCACTGTATGTAACCAGAACCACGGCAGTGACAGTCAATGAAACCATCAGGATCGACGTTGCCCAGTCCACTCTCGCACGTTCCTTCCGAATCTCCAGATTTCCAGCACTAAACAAAGCAATGCAATATTTGCGTGGAACTTTGGACTTCACTTTTAGCAACACTCCAACCTCAAAATAGTCGCTATCTTTCTCCACCCGGGTTGGTATACGAGCTCGGTAGGGTGCTTCAGGTGCCAAATTCTGTCCAGTATGAGGATCGATAAGCCAAACGGACATCAGATCTGATGCGGCATCGAGAGCGGTATAGTTCAACTTTGTGTGATTGAGGACGATTGTGACCATGCACACATCATTGCAGATGTACGCACCATCGTGACCACATGTGTACATAGTGAATTGTTGTGCCAGGACGGAGGATACTGATATCTGCAGATCGAGAACACAAAGAAGTGACATGAAATGCGAAAAGTGTACCCGAGAAAACAGAATTTTTTTTGGCAAGATTACCAGATCGCCTTGGTGCAAGTACGCACAGTCAGCACCAACCTTTGACACCAGCAGTGTTTCATTCTGCACCCACTTCCAGTGGGACGTGTACCACACGTCAGCTGTCAGTTGTTCAACACGTGCGGTGAGGGTCACCAGTCCGTTCAGTGATCCGAGCACTATTTCGCTGTCAATCACTTGACAAAGTGCACCACCGAGACGCTGTGTATCCCGTGTGAGCGCGGTCAGATCGCCGTTGAATATGAACACGTCAGCCAGAGAGTTGAACAGTGAGGATAACTAAAAATGGATAATTTTGAGAAAATAAGATATTTAGCAAAAGGAGAACATCTGACCTCGTCGATGGTTGTTGGCTCTGGGGCACTTGTAGAAATTTGTCGGCGATTCCTACGTTTTGCCTGTTGTCGTTCAAATTTTGGAGTCAAGCGCACCACGAGCATGTTGAGTAGTTTTTGAACGGGGACGATCGCGTCTCTGGAAACCGAGCAGACAAAAGGTTTGAACGAACAGCAAACAGAGTAAGTTTATTCCACCACGAGCCGAAATTTTACCTGGAGGAGGGACCCTCGGTTTCAGGGGCCATTACACTGAGCGAGGACATCACAGCGTCCATTATTTCATCATTGTCGCTGGAAATAAAATGCCCATTGTCACGACCGCACTGACCATGTTCTGGTGCACCACCTGACTCAACTGGCTACACCACTTACCTGTACTGTCCAACGTCACCAATCAATTGGTTACAGACACGTTTCATCAGCATTTCTTGATCGATTTTGCCACAGAATTCTGACTGTAACGCCATCAGTTTCACATATGCTCCAAAGGTGTTGGAGGTGTCGAGATCGGCGCCAATGGCTTCGATCATCCGCTCACGTGACTCACTGGTGTTGGTAGGAAATTGGACGGTCATGTAGGGACCCTGAAGTTATGAACTATGGCTCACTTTTTGGTCAAATTCACTCTGCAATAAAGACGGGGAACCTGTGTTTGTGAACAGGCGCCCAAACGATCGCAGACCCTCAACAGCGCTTGGTAGCCAGTTCGCCAACCACAAACTGCGTGCGGCACTGGCCAGGCTGAAATGTCACTGGAACTGCTTGACTAATGCCGTGTCGACATTGTTCTGTTCAATCAGTTCTATACCCGAAGCCAGCCACAGTTCGACTGAATCCGCTCCCGACGCTATCCACCATTCGTCAGTGTATGCTCGATCGGATCGATGTGTCCTCAGTCCGAATTGATATCGCAATGGGTAATCGGAGGGTCGATCGGTCCAGCCCGTTCCGACGCGAACGATAATGTTGGTTGTTAAGCTGATGATGTTGGTGCTCGGTTCGACCTGCAGTAACTGGCGCTGGCTGATTCACTCTTTTCTTGGATTAGAGCCTTTATGGCAGTGCTTAGAATTTAGCCCGCCCAAGCCTTCGTATGCCCATAATCGTGTGCTCGGGTTCAGAACGCCGTAACTGTCCACTACCTTTGACAACTAAAAGTGGGATAGAAACAGACCTCAATATTGCCGATACTCGGCGGAGCGTTAGTTCTGAAGCTCAATTGACTGGTGGTTACCATGCCACCAAGGTTCGTTGCTTGAACTTCGATGGCGTACAAGGTGTTGGGTTTGAGCTGACGCCTTGCAACCGGCAGGGAGAAGCTGTGCATGTAGGTGCCACCTCTGCTGAATGTGGATCGATCCAATTGCAAATTGGTGCTCTTCAATGGGATATAGTCGAAACCTGAGCGTATTTGAGTTATTGTTGCCATATTTTTGATATTTTCTTAAATTTTGAAATTGTAACCGTCAATATGCGCAAAGTCGTACGAGACGTTGAGCGTCTCATTGCTGTTGATGAGGACGTTAAACTTGGCTGGACTCCGGGCGTTGATCTCTTCATTTGACAGAGGGAGCAGCCGTATCTATGCACAACATTATTAATATTCTGTGTACTTTTCTTTTAAATAAAGTGAATAAAACCATTGAGCTCACGTTAGGAATAGCACCACTTAGCACATTTAGTTGAACGCTGGCTTCAGCACTTCGCGTGCCATCCACTGAAGTAATGGTGTGCACGATCGTATAGCTGTGAAACATCAACATGATCGGTGGAAAGTATTACTGGCCAACTGTCTCAATGATGTTCTGAAAGAATGTCACCCACTTGCCGACGTTCAGCAGCTGAGTCTCCATGTCCAAATAAGGCCCGTCGAGCTCCGGCAGAAAATCACCGAATGTGAACTCATTTACAAGCGTACAGTCTAACTCTTCTGTTGTTCGACAGGCCCACTGATGTTTTAAACGGTGCCTGTCGGGCTGATTCGGGTCGTACGACTTTGAAGCATCGATTTGAATTCGTGATTCGGGCTGTTGGCCAACTTGTAGATATGAGGCGCTTAGCAGCAGCGTGAGGGGTTCGGATTGGAATGTGATTTGTCGCGATACTCGAACGCCGGAGGGAACGCTTGGGTGAAGCGCTGGAATATTGCGACAAGAATAAAACCAACAAAGAAAATTAGATCAATCCGTTTAAACAGGACAGCGACAGCCAGTGGGACCTTTGAGGGTTACATTGACAACTTCGCCTGGGTCGAACGCGTACGCCTTGATTCGCAAGCTAGATTTGCCACTTTGTACCAAGGTGCCGTTGACAAACCACTCAAACTGCAATTGAGACAATTTTTCAGAATACTCTTATTTCTGATTTATATCAATAATAAACAAACCGAAGAATCTTTCAGGAGAGCAAAACTTTTTCCGCAGACGTGGTATTGTGGCCATGCGATCAATTTCAGGCGTTTTCCTGGTGGAAATGTGGCAGAATCTCCGCCTAAAAGCGAAACCGAGAAACTCTCCGCGTCGTCAGAGACATTGACGAGCGCGGTTTGGGTCGGTGAACAAACACCGATGAAATTGCACGCGGTTACTGTGAACTGGTAGGTGGAATCGGAGGGCAGCTGAAGTAATGCATTATTTCGATCAACGATGGCAGAGACCATTATGGTACTCGTCTTGGACGAACCAGATTTTTGGGAATTTGTAGCCTTTCAAATCGTGCATTCTTCACGAGTGTAGTTAACGGCGAGTCGGTTCCAACAGCTGCAACGCAGTTAAGAATCTTTGATTTATTTAAATAAACGATAGTCACAAGACAATGAATATCACAACCTCCATTGTGAGTGTTCACATGCCAAGTGTAGTTGAGTGGACGATTACCGAATCCACTTACTGCCAGAACGTCCAGGTCCAGTCGCGCATCACATTTTCGCAATTGTTGCTTGTCGTGACGGAATTTCACGTGAGGCGTGATCTGAGGACAGCTACACATTTGACACGAATTTTTTGATTGTGGCTGAAAGGGAGAAGCTGTTTTCCCCACACACACCTTTCCGTCGGGCTTGCCAACTTGCAGGGATTGCGTCTCAGTTGGCCTGTGCACTGGCAGCTGCGTATAAGCCACTTGATCATCGGTCGACTCCAGAGTTCTCGGACCTCTAGCTTTTGTCCATACGACACCGCTGTACATGTGCAAAGGATCGTTTGGCAGCAGCGTTGCGTCGCTGTCCAAGTGCACCACGAGGCGATTCGCGCGGAATTCGCACTCGGGGTGGGCTGAAGGGTTCAGGCTTTGAAAAAAACGGCCACCTTCATGGGTTTACATTTTATTGGACATGGAGTGAAGTCAGGGACAACCTACTACCTTACCTCAGGGAGAACCCAGACATTTACTAGCAATCTATCAGGTGTCCTATTGACTGGTTGAGAAAGTCAAAGAGAGAATTGCTTCTACTGCGAAGACACGGCGTGATATATCGTTTCACTAACAAGAGCCACTAACATCCCAATTTATCCATGGTTTCACTGGTGAACAGCAACGCACAGTGGCGTAGCCCAGCCACGTTTCGATCGAATTTTATTTCCACCGACGTCAGAGTATCGCTGAATCGAACATGCTTGATTTCGGGTTCATTCTGTTTCGGACCTTTTCCATTGCTGTTTCCTTTCCCTGGATTTGGTTTTCCTGACTGTTCCTTCGGCTTGTCAGATATTACGCGATACTTCTCTGGAAATTTCAATGAAAAATCAAGCAAAAATGAAATGTTTTGCATAGTAAAACCTGTTTGAACTGTAACCTGTCGTTGTCGACAATGGCGCGCCGGTTTCAATCGGATTCTTTGAATTCAGGTTTAGCGTCATTTCATAGTGAAATGGGTCCCTGAAACGCGGCTATTGTCATGTTTGAAACATTACCAGAATAACAGAGCTGTGTAACACACTGATTCTTCATGATGACGTCATGAAGCTGCGGGAGTGGTACGCCAAACAACTCAAATTTCGCAACATTTTCTATCTGACAGCTAATTTTCTTCTTGTTGTTGCCCTTTTTGTCAAAATTGTTTGCCGATATTTTGGTAAGTTTATTATTTTCATCTCGCACCACGCAATATGGATTGTTGATCGGCAGCGTCAGACCGGAGTACGTTATCTGAAACAATTAAACAAACATAAAACAATAAACTCCTTAACAGGTAAAAACTGCCAGCTCACGTCGCATTCCACACTATGTGCGCTGAAGGCCTCGCTCCTTTTTTGTTTGCACGAAAAGGTCGGATTGCGAACTTCGTTTTTGAAATCGGCAACAACAACTTGCAGATTTACACCTTGATCTGTGCTAAGTTGAAATTTGTCGAGACTGCAACTGACTGTGTAGGTGCCGGGTAATACAACGAGGCGACCAAACGTGACAGAAGTTAACCTAAAATATAAAGGGTCTACCACGATGATGCAACATGAACCAACCAAGCTTACACAACTGTGGCCGGCAGGTGTTGATGAAAACAGGTCAGCGATGAAATTTAAAGCGACGGCCGAGAATGTCACTAATTTGCTTTTAGCCTAACGATGGACAACCGGAAAAATTATGAAGATTATGAAGACATACCTTTGATTTTGGAACCCAAGATGGCCATTGGACAAGAGAATTTCAGTTTGTGAGCCAGATTTCCCAGTGCGCATATTGCAGTTGACCAGCTGCTCATCAGCTAAACTTTCGGGTGCGTTGCTGAATTGCACCTGAAGTACGACGACCACTAGTCATGTATTTTGACCTTCATTCAGTCAGCTCAAAGCGTATTCTTCACGTTTACTAATGTTCTTCTGCGCAAGTTCCCATTGATTTAACCTCAAATGTAGCATCTCTATCGCCCGAGTCCAACACCATGGGTTCAACGCCTTTCACCACCAATGAACACACGTCGCTGCATGGGCTGCATTCCGAACATTTATCAACAGATTTCGTCGTTGGCTGTATTGTTGTTGCTTCAGTGGTCGGCAGCGTTTGACGGCATTTATCAGGGTTTTGCTGCAATCGTATTTTCATACGGTTACAACGTGCGTGATCCGCGAGTTGAGTTTCAGCTAAGATATCCAGTTGTGTAGATCGAGAAAGAAACTTACGGAATTCCTCAAGCAACTGGTCAGATCGTCGATTGCCTGACCGCGTCCACCACCGATGTCACCGTCTTTTGCTGAACCCGGCTTTGCACAATGTGAGACAATAGCGCCGCAAATGGCCCAAACCAACAATCGTTCAAGTTTTCCCATGTCTGAAGGGTTGTACCTGTACCGCACCTTTCGGACCTTTACGAAAAATACCTCGAGCTCAAAGCTGACGTGCGCTTGTTCAATCGGTTTTTGATATCAGAGCCGAAGATAATACGCGTCAACGTACCGGTATACATACTGTACATATGTAATGAACATGAGGTGCAAGGCTAATAGAGTGCAAGGCACCAAGAGCGCACTGTTCTTTGCAACTTGCTAAAATGTACGAGTTTTGCATAAGCTTGCAGTACTTAGCTTACGTCTGTGTCCAAAACGATACTTCAATCCTAACGCATACATTCGCATGCTTTTTCTGACAGTAACCAAGCAACCGAAGGTACGGGAAGGTAGTTTTTGTTGACGACGACGGATATAGGGTATTATTTGCGGGTGCAGACAAGTGAACCGTTACCATGGAAGCCGCAAGCGTTGTCAGTGTGCTGAACCACACTTGTCTTGTCACTGCTGCAGGTTAGGATGGGGTAAGAGTAAGAGAGTATGCACATCAATACACAATCTGTACTGGGGTGTCTCATCGACCAAGGGCCAACTCACTGAAAATTATCACACCCATACTGGAGGTACTACATACTGTACCGTGACCTTCTCGGACGATACAACCTTTTACAAGGTGGTTTTTCATCTTTGTACCGAGATTGTGTTCCCGATCTGACAGAAGTAAATAATGATAGTGAAACTCAAGGGTATTGTTGGTGCCTTGTTTCTGGTCAATTTGGCATCATTCACATTGCCTGCGTATTTCGAAATCGAGGTAAGAATTATACTGTCGACGAAATTACAATCGGATTGGTGAGGAAGCAACCACAAATCTGTCATACAGGATCCGAATACTTTGTTTTATTTAAATTCATCGAAAGCGGTGAGTTTCATATTACATTAATGTTGAAAACTAATCGAATTTAAAACCACGAAAGAAACACAAGTATTATTTATACAGTAGAAACGCTACCGCCAAGTATAGGTAAGTATTGTATAGTGTTTCCTTTTTATGCAAGTCAAAGGTAAAGAGCTACCCCACGTTATAACTCAACTCCAGTTTGGGGTCGAGATTTCAGAAACCAATGAAAGAGATTAAGAATGTGTCCTTGTTAATCCAAGCACGACACTCAGCAGCAAATGGTGAAATGTTTCATTGACATGCTGGCAGCGCACACGCACAAAGCTCACAGTGAGCATGTGAAACATTGTTGTTGTTAGATTCCACAGGCAAACTTTGACACGTTTTTGCCAGCTGCTTGATTGAATCGAAATTGTAATCTCGACCTCAACTAGAAGCTCAGTTATAACACGGGCCCGCGCGTTTCCTTGGACCAAGAAAAACCGGAAACACTATATGTAGGTATTGGTCGCACAATGACTTTACAAGAATTGGTCAAATTTTTTTCCTGAGTTATAAAGAGGGACAGTGACGGGGCAGTGTCGTTGCGTTGCGCGATCGCACACAAATCATGCACTCAGCAAAATGTTTCAGACCCGCAGCAAGTGGGTGTTGTGCTAGATTATTTTCAGATGAAAATGTTTTGTGAGAAAGAACCAAATAATCACAGTGGTTAAGAGTGACTGAACGTGAAAATCAGGATTGATTTGATGAATTCTTAGGGGGAAATTTTCGAAACGGGAAAAGGGAGATGGGGAAAGGCGGGAAGCCAAACGAAAGCCCGCCGGCCGGCCCCCCCCCCCACCCCCCCCCCCCCCCCCCCCCCCACCCCCCCCCCCCCTTATATGGTCATTGTGCGACCAATATGTATGACGTATGCACAGGGCGACCCGACAAGTATACATAGGGAAACTCCGTTGTGTGGCTAGATCTCGGCCCGCGGACACACTTTTAGCACGGCGTTAGAAAACATAGGTGACTTAATTTCTTGTTAAAAATGATGTGATCAAGTGCATTGACGAATGACCTGAGCAAAGTTTATCTATGCACAACCACATGCGTTGCGGTACTGTAATTACATTTTTTGACTTGTAATCATAACGCTATTCTTATATCTGTCTAATTCATCAATTGTGAAGTGAAAGACGGACGATTAAAATTTGGATTAGTCTATTTTAATCCTCGTGAACACCACAACAAACACAGAAGCGTTTATTATTTGTTTACCGTAGCACAATACAAGTTTTCAATACAATAAAACACAAACAAGATCAGAACTCAGAAGAAACATGCGGGCAGGTTGATCTGTCTGTTGACTAGAATCTTCAAGGAAAAGTCATTCCATAGAAACGCGATAAAAACTACGGCACACTGAACTTGGGGCAGCTGATGTTTCGTATTCTTATCATTGCGCGACATCCACCGGCATTTCCTTGCAGCGCAATGTTGCCGTCAGGCTGGGTTTTCCGAATGTCTGATGGCAAAACTGAGCAAATTCTTGATGACAGTCAAGTTTACACAATCAACACAAGATCAACACCCAACTTGACAAATTAACGGTCGCACAGTGCATACCGTAGGTTTCGATGGTCAGCAACAGAACCAACGTCAGCGCTGAACTGAAGCCGCAACTGATAGTCATTTTGCCGTTTGCGCTGGCCATTGTTACCGAAGAATCGAGCGATGACGAAACAGCACAACAGCAAATACGACCATGATCACAGACACGAGTCCACCGAAAAGCAAGAAATTGAAATGAATCTCAAGATAACCACAGCAAGCATGCAGCATGCGGTTAATGTGCATATTCGCTTGCAACAGGCAAGTATCGCGGACCAATATTGCACCAAATGCTAGGAATGACAACAAACCGAATGCCCCCAACCAATGGTGTGGCTGGGGGGGGGGTGGGGGGGGTCCCCCCAAGGTACAGTAGGTAGGTTGCCGCCCCTCGCCTGGTACAGTAGGTAGGTTGCCGCCCCACCTAACTTTTCACCCAAAACATTCATTTTTGGCTTAAAATTGCATAAAATTAGCATATTTGTCTGCAAATAGGCGAAAAATCGCGCGCTGCGCGCGAAATTAGTGTTTTAGGCCACATTTTCTTCAGTATTTAGACATAAAAAATTTCGGTTTCCAGATGACCCCCCCCCCCCCAAGTGGTACGACCCCCCCCTAGCTCGGCTGGTACAGTAGGTAGGTTGCCGCCCCGCATTTTGGGTGGTACAGTAGGTTGCAGCCCAGCCTGGGTAGCTACACCACTGCCCCCAACTAAACCCAACGAGCAAACAATGAAAATGATCATACTCCCTACGACTGTATTCAGGCCGCGATTGATGTACCACGAACGAAGCGTCACAACCAAAAGACGATCGAAGATGATTACCGCCATCATTGTGCCCATGTTAACCTGTGAAAGTTTTCTGCATTTTTCATCTTTCTTGTTCCAAATAGAAACTGCAGCGCGACCCACCTGGAAAAGAAACCAAATCAAGTTCGAAGGAATCGATTGCACGAAGAAACAGGTGAATTGACCATGAAACGCATCATCGACATCAAATTCTGTCAGCAGTATCTCCCTGGTCAATGCTGAAACATTTACTAGCAACTTTTTGCGTGAATTACCTGAAACCATCAGACAACTGCGATCAAATATGCCAGTCCATTTATGCAATCAACAAATGCGAGTCCACCAATCAGAACAAACTCATTTCGGATTCGGATACTTGGATGAGTGCCTGACTAGAAAACTGCATCTCTTGATGGCAAAGCACAAATCATAGGACCCACCCGATGAGATTTCAAGATCCGGATAGGGATTAGCAAAATTTCGCGATCAGAATCGGGATCGGGACCTGAGCAAAGAGTTTTCCACACTTTTCAACGAAAAACTTTGCGACCATTTCTTGCATTTGCAACGAAAAACTTGCTTGGAAAACTTTGGTAGTATAGCTTAATCATTTCTGCATCATTTGCATCACTACTTGCGTTAGACGCAGGGTGGGGTTCCGTGCTTTTATGGCCCAGCGTGCATTAGGGCCCAGCGTGCATTAGGGCCCACGCTACATTAGGGCCCGTGTGCATTAGGGCCCGCGTGCATTAGGGCCCACGTGCATTAGGGCCCACGTGCATTAGGGCCCACGTGCATTAGGGCCCACGTGCATTAGGGCCCATGTTTCATTAGGGCCCATGTTGCATCAGGGCCCAGCGCTCATTAGGGCCCAGCGTGCATTAGGGCCCAGCGTGCATTAGGGCCCACGGGCATTAGGGCCCACGTGCATTAGGGCCCACCGTGCATTAGGGCCCAGCGTGCATTAGGGCCCAGCGTGCATTAGGGCCCACCGTGCATTAGGGCCCACCGTGCATTAGGGCCCAGCGTGAATTAGGGCCCACCGTGCATTAGGGCCCACCGTCCATTAGTCCTTTACACGTGCAAAGTAGTGTGAAACATCACTTACGGGACGGGACGCTTCAGAGCGACTGACAGATAACGGGTTCGACAGTGTGGGCCGCGTTTATGTCCTGCACATTTATGATGACTGACAGCCTTATTAGGGCATTAGGGCATCATGACTTGACACTTTGCAACATGGTGGTTCTTTGCCGCTATCAAAACAGCAGATCAATTCGACAAATCATGTACAGTAGGTTCGTTACGAATTGAGCGGTTGGTGCCAGGAGGTTGTGATGTCGTGCAGAAATGTCAGTCCTCTCACAAACCAACAGCCGCAGTGTGCCTGAAGGGCTGTGCAAGAAGAAGGGCGGTGGCTAAAAAGTACATACATATAATAGTATAGCTACTGCAGGTACATATTTATCCGTATGAATGCCGTTCTCCAAATCACATTGCAACGAATAAGTTGCTCATGTCCGAACCGAGCTCAGTATTGAAACTGCTGTGTGCTTGACGTACCCACTGATCTTACAACCGAAACAGCAACCGTACTGAACGTGCACAACCGTATGTATTTTGTGAATTATCATCGCACTGTCAATAACAAGCAAAATACGATGGGCACTGAATTATATACGAGAAACTGATATTCTGAAAAGTTCTGCCTAACGTCCCACCGTGCTGGTAGTAGCTACCGTTTGTCCAGTCCTTATGATCTTGGAAAATCAAACATAAACCACGTTAGACATTTATTATCAGTGTAATATTGATGACAGGACGATATAGCAACATACACAAACGCACAAACAAATTCAAAGCGCTTTGGTATCAGATCTATACTTCATAACAGGACAGATTAAGACACATAAGTTCGAGAATAGATAGAGCACAAACTGAGAATAGAAAGAGCACAGAAGTGAGACTGCGTGGAACAAACAATTATCAACAAAAGCAAAAATGTGCACGACGCCCACGCAAGTCTGAAACGGCCGAGCGCCCGCCGTGGTTCGTAACTTCGTAATGTAAACTGTGATACATAAACCAAACGTTTGCACAGGAAAGTAAGCGAAAGTCTAATCAACAACGTACGGAATGTGACGAGTTATGGCATGTAAAAACAGAAAAGTAACAGCATGTACCAACAATCAGCAACGCTTATTTCTGTCACTCAGATTTATTGAGAGTGACATTTAAAATAACACTGTCGAACCCGTTATCTGTCAGTCGCTCTGAAGCGTCCCGTCCCGTAAGTGATGTTTCACACTACTTTGCTCGTGTAAAGGACTAATGGACCGTGGGCCCTAATGCACGGGGGCCCTAATTCATGCTGGGCCCTAATGCACGGTGGCCCTAATGCACGGTGGGCCCTAATGCACGGTGGGCCCTAATGCACGCTGGGCCCTAATGCACGGTGGGCCCTAATGCACGTGGGCCCTAATGCCCGTGGGCCCTAATGCACGCTGGGCCCTAATGCACGCTGGGCCCTAATGAGCGCTGGGCCCTGATGCAACATGGGCCCTAATGAAACATGGGCCCTAATGCACGCGGGCCCTAATGCACGTGGGCCCTAATGTACGTGGGCCCTAATGCACGTGGGCCCTAATGCACGCGGGCCCTAATGCACGCGGGCCCTAATGTAGCGTGGGCCCTAATGCACGCTGGGCCCTAATGCACGCTGGGCCCTAAAAGCACGGAACCCAGGGTGGTAGTAGTAGTAGTAGTAGTGCTTTATTTAGTTTCAGTCACGAAAAGGGTAAAGGTGGAGTTATACTTGTCCATTTTGGGCTTGTAGACAATGAGGACAAATTTTTGCTGTTATTATATTTTGTGATAGAGTTGGAACACTAATTTCGACCAGCATAAAAGTTGTTCATTTGGTGCAGGGGAACAACTTTTACGCTGGTCGAAATTAGTGCCTCAACTCTATAACAAAATATTGTTCAAACAAAAATTTGTCCTCATTGTCTACAAGCCCAAAATGGACAAGTATAACTCCAGCTTAAGGGTGGTATTCAGGTTCGTAATCACTGTTTCCGAATTAAACGTCTGAGTGTTTTCGAGAACTACTGGCTCAGTGGCTGTTTGCCGGCATCAACAATTTAACAAGTGTATAGCCATCCCTCCAAGAAGAAATGGCATAACAGACTAAAAGATTAGAATTCGGGACCAGAATCGGGACTATTTTGAAATTTCCGGAATAGGGACTCAAAAACCCTTCGGGATCCGGATACCGGACGCACCTCATTCACAATGTATTGTTGGTACGCGTATGATAGCAACAGTAATCCCATGTATCCAGGGTCTCTTCAAAGGATGGCTTTTCAACAAGTTATCATTTTGTCCGCCCACATCTTTCCGTCTGACTGAGTTGATGAACAACCTACATTTAGCTTATAAATTAGGACACTGGTATGGGCTGAAGTAATGTGGATGAATATTCCCAGGCTTATCACACAGATCGACAAATTGAATGTAATGCATCACATATACATGTATACATTACGACGACGTCAACGCAACCCTCAAGAGGCCGATAGATGTCCGCAAATTGGCGCAGCTCAATTTGCGACCAAAGATGAAACACAAAACCGGCGATGCATATAAAATCGCGATGTCGATGGGTTACGGTAAGTAGGAGCGAGGCGTGAGTGCAAAACGCACACACACACGTTTTGTTTCAACACAGCTCGAGGCGCGTGCCGTTTGTATAAACATCGCCAATCACAATTCAGTTTCAACGCCGAGTTCACATAAAAACCAATTTTGAAATATCGAGGGACCAAACTGGCTTGCTCTTGAACATTGGTGAGCCATGCAACAAATGCATTGAATAATAATAATTTAGCATGATCTGTCCTCAAATCCGCAGATACTTCAAGATGATATGCTTTGCCGGCCGGCCGCGAGCAACAACGTGTCAGCCAAGCGATGCGACAAGTAATTTTGTTATTGTCTCTGAGCGCATGTTTGCCGGCGCTAATTGGCGCGCAACTTGTGACCAACGACGAATATTACATAGCACAGCAACTCACAAATCTAATCAACTTGCGGTGCATCCAAGTGGCATAATGATCAACATACATCCAATTCTTTTGGAGAAACTCAACCCCCATCTAAAGCGCATTATGCGTGCACTGGCTACGGAAGTCACGTGACCGCTATAGCCAGTGCACGCATCATGCGCTTTACGGATCAGGCAACGCGTTTGAAAAGTTTCTCTCAAAAGAATTGTCGGAGTATACATACATGTACATAGGTACTTACATGATGCACTAGCCAGCGCGACGACATGGCCGGGTAATTGCACCATGCCTCGATAGGTCCGGGTCCGCAATTGATGTTCGGGGTCTAAATCATGAAGAAGCGTGCAGAATGCTATTGCCAATTCGGGCTCGGGATGCATCTTCATTAACGCTTCCCAATTTGCCGTCTATATCCATTGTATCAGAGATCATGCATATCACATCATTCGCTCACCAGTTTTGCACAAACACAAGCTCATTCGCCCAACTGGCTCTGAGGCGCGTGGCGCATCGAGTTTATTGTGAATTTGAAGTGACTCTGAAAAACGGTGCCACTGGTGCGCACGACTAGGAGCTGCTGACTGACTTTTGGCCATACGAAACAACACACAGCCGCCGCTGGTTGAACTCGGATCAAATCGACCGAACCGATCAAGCCGATAGCCTCCAACGAGCAGGTATGTGTTAATTACTGTCACTTGGCTACACATTTTATCCGATTTGTTTTCATTTTCTTTCTGCTTGATTGCCGCATGGTGTGCGCTTGGCTCTTTACTCCTTTCACCAAAGTGCTGCAGTTCACTTGATCGACTGTGCGTGCATCGACCTGTAGGCGTGTGCAAACAAAGTACGAAAAACTGCTACGTCAAAATTGTGATCCGGCTGTGAAGTTCATCATCAAGCGCACGCATAAATGTGCTATTGGCAGAGGCTTTAAAATTACTTAGACAATGGTATCTGTTAGATTATGCCCCTGGTCGCAATGGGCGACTATTGGATTACGGTATTGGTAGTCGTGCCAAAAGGTGTATCTTGGTGCAACGTTGAGCTCTGGAATAGCTTTACAGTAGCTCTGAATCGAAGGACGAATTTCAGTACAGTATTCAGCTCATTTCAATGATAACTGTGCTGGTGGCCTTTGCGTAAAACGCAGGCGCGAAGCTGTTGAAATTGTGTTATCTCCAGACAGAGTTTTATTGTGTTTAACATGGGCAGTCCGGCACGCACATACCTGATACCGTACATATGGGCAATCCATCCGCTCATGGCACTTTTATACACACAACGCACGCAGCAGCACACCCCATTTTCTAAACAAAATATACACTTTGAGCGAGTGTCATACTTTGATGGCCACTTTATAATTTACTCGGTTTTCATTAGTTGCTTGACATAACACTTTTCTGCACTGTTGCAAAACTTGGGGATGTTTCAACAGATAAGTGCAGAGAATAGATGCATTCATTGACGGCAGTAATGCAGCATGCAGCCAGTGTGTGTTGAGTGCCATGAGCTGGCGGATTGCCTATACCTGATATCACTCTAATCGTGTGTGCTAGAACCTTATCTTTTTTCCTGCGTCTGTTTACTAGAGCCCTGCAACAAGTCAGCAACATATTCTGATAACAAAATCAACTCATGGATTGCTTGGTATCTATGTACGTTTTTTGCAGGAAGCAGGTAACAACCAGTCTCGTAAACCGACTCTACCCCGGTAAATTCAAATCTGTTCCGTTCCCAGCCATAAAAACGGTGATTAAAATCACAAAAAGGAACGAACGACCATGCAATTTAAAGAAAATAATTTGTACAGCGGTACCACCCGCTGTTGTGAGCGTCGTGCGTGTGATTTGTGGTTTGACGTTTCAAATGTGTCAAAATTTGCCATTACATTCACGGTCATAACTTCCACATGGAGGGACTCTTGAATGCGCTTAGATGATATTCGGTTTCGGTGGTCTTCATCCGTAAGCGCAACTGTGCATAACTAATGCCCCTCTCAAATGCTCCACAAAGCAAAAGTGGTGAGTCTGCCCAGGAACGGCTCTTTAGTTGCTAAAGATATCGAAAGATTATGCAAATTTACGGTATCGTTAGCGTAGTGATTGCACATGCGTATATGCAATGTGCCGTGCATAATCCGGCAATCAATCAACACTTCACCGTTCACACGTGGTGGTGTGATCGGTCCAGCAGAGTGACGCTGTGCAGTCCGTCATTTTGAATCAGAGTTGAACACATGGCTGAGAACCGCATGGTGGAACACAACGTTTGGGCCTCTTGACTTGAGCCTTAAACAGATGATCAGAAGAGCCGGAGTCTGAAGAATTTTGCACGTTACGTGATATCGAGCACAGAAAAATGATACCATAAGTTAGAATTCCGCATTCCGGACCACCGTACCCTCTAGTCTCAGCCTGTTTAGAGTGACTGCTCCATTTATGTGCCTGGTAGGCAGAATGCGTCAACCTCTCAAATAACGCACAATAGCATGGGGTGCGTGTGGCATCCCCCATTATTATATCCTATAATAATAACACTCATCATCAAGTCAGACCGATAACATCGAACATGATTCCATGGGGTGGTTGTGAATGACAGCAGTCCAGCAGTGTGTATCACAAATGCGTGAGTACCTGTGATTGCTGAACACACTGCATGCTGTTTTTAAACAGAGAAATGCACCCAAAAATTGTCCACACTTTTCATATTGCACTTAGTCCCTGCCTACCTCACCCAAAGGCCGGCTGGCTCTTTCATATTCCATGGATATTTGGAGGAAAATTGGCTTTCGGGCGGCATTCAGCGTGTGTTTTTGAAGGGCAATCAATCGCATCTATGAACGTTGTAGGACGGAAAACGTGGCGTCTCACTGAAGTGTTACTAACGCCACTGGATATTTATGTCCCATTTCAAAGCCAAGTTTTGCAAGGTGTGGGGAGGACCTACCGCACGCATCGGCATGCGTGATCCTGGATCATGGGTCCCATATGTATAAGAGCGAGAACATTCCAAAAATACACAATAAGCGGAAAACATGTCGAGTACACTCAACACCCTATCACTGAAAAATACATGCGCACACATTCACTTTCCATAATGGAACAACATCCCCAATACACAATTATGATTGACTTTCACTCGCGCACAGTGAACCAGTCAATCGATCAATAGTGCACCTGAACTACCGTACCTTCCGCCTCACTGCGCGTTCATACGGTATTATGCCGCTGAAATGCACATCAACGCACCCATACGTGCGCAACAACTGTAGATAATTTTGTAATTTGAGCACTCCATAGAGATCTCTGGCGGTTTTGTAGAATTACTAACGGATGATTTGGATAACTGATTGAAAATATTGCACATCTTCGTGGTCGAGTGTTAATTGCATACACACTGAAGAGAGAAAACATATGAATCTTCAGCGCCGCAGCATATGCTGACAGATCCTCTCCTCCTCTTTAGGAAGTGACAGCAAAGCCCACTCCAAGCTCCAAGTCTCGCAACAGAACTGCCATAATGACACAATGCGCGAATCCTTATCTCGTTATCCCTGTCGTCTACATTCTCAGCGCGCCATCGTGTACCGCAATCAATTAGATCAATCGATTACGTAGTTACTAAGTACTCACAATCGTGACCATAATGGTCACTGTAGCAATGGTGTGTACCCAACATCTATACAGTGGATCAGGATGATCGCGCTGTATTTCGCCGATATCGAATCCACAAGTGTACATGTAATGCATGCGTGGCATATGTCGTATTGTGACGCACACCCCCGCCTCCCTGTCACTTCGCGTGTCGAATGATTGAGTTTGATTTAGCGGAAAAATTTCGCTCTCGACACTGTACACACATCGTCGTCATGTACAGTACAAAACTTGCAGCACATTGCGGTAATACGCCGCGTCGCCAATCACAAATGTGCATTTAGGCACTACTGAGGCTCAAAATATCGGTTATCAGACCTGGCCGTGTGCCCTGGTGTTCACATTCCGATGAGCCCGCTTTGGCGCTTCAGTGCGCTGAATATCATCAGTGTCGCCCCACATCTGACCGTGGTCTTGTACATAGCGTTGAACTCATCGTAATTTGACGAAAGTCCCAAACAGTACACGAATTAAGGCAGTGCCCAACTGAGCACGCAATTGCTCGTGTCTGATCGTGTAATATGTGCGCCATTACCACTGTACACCGTCAGTCATCAATCAACCATCAATGTGGTGGAAGCGTAAAAATGGAAAATAATTCAATTATTACCAACACTAGTAGCTCACGATGACGCTAATGTTGATTTGAAGAAAGTTGAACTTGCATATTTATTCACACAGCACTGCAGCGCCGCTATATAGTAGCAACACCATAAATTACGGATAGAAATTTGTTGTACTTTTATGACTGCATTCCTTTAGGTTTCGGGTTATTGTTGATGATATTATTTGATCATCATTCTTGTTGGTGTTGCTCCCCCTCTAAACGACACATTTGTAAAAACTGAAAACTGTACAGGGCCAATCCTGTACATGTACACATGTACCAGTTTAGAAAGGAACACACGAAAAAGAAAAGACATGGATGACACACGAGGGACACATACAGACCTCGGTATGTACATATATACGTATTGTACAATGCACTAGGTGGAGCTCGTCAGTATGTTGGTGGATTTTGCTGTTATTTTGCTGTATTTGTGAAAAAAACTGAAATCACTCCTCGTCATACAACCAGCCGTTTATGCATTCAAAACGACATGCATGTTTTGAGGCAATGAACGCGATTTTACCGTTGTCGATAGCGAATATTCCCAGGACCATTAAGCTTTGTGTCAATTTGATAGTTAAAGGCCATAAGGACAGGAGATTTGCGTCTTTTCGATTGGGCATTTTCTCATGACATTGTTCCTTTGCAATAATGTCAGATAAACGTGCGTCCAGTCTAATCTGAATGTTTATTAGTTGTTTGCATGAAATACAACAGGAGCTTCATGCTTCGAACAAGTGACCTTTGACCCACAGGTGCATTGTTTGAGATTCAAGATGGACAAAGGTTCAAAGTGAACATGAAACTTAAATCTACCATTGGCGCGAGAGCACCAAGTCCAATTTTGTCCCAATTGGTGAATCAGAACCGCATTAGCAAAGAGCCAGAACATCAAGTGCATGGTGTAATCGTGCAGTTACATGCGATGCACTGCACATGCTAATCGCTACAAACAATCTACCCCCACTGTGTTATAAGGCGGTGCCGTCATTTGATGATTGCGGTTAATCAGCGGCGCAGGTATACGGTAGTGTACTGTGGTTGGTCATCCATGAGTATTTAGAAACTCGTTGCCCTACCAATTAGGTTATAGGTACGTCACTAATTAGTGTCGTGTTTCCGCCCCCAGTGGCATGCTACGTAACCAACAAGCCCCCCACCGTTTCGTTGTTTGTCGCTTTGTTTGTGCCGCACGAAGATCATACGGCCGTTGTGCGTCAAATGGAAAGCAAGAGAAAATACTATGACGACAGCATGTGCGCATCGGAATGCTGCTGCTCTTCTGGTCTACGTAACACATAAATAAAACTAACTGGGAGAAAGATCCGACGGAAAATCTATTATCTGGCATAGAACTTTGTGCCTACAGCAATAATTATCACACGAAGTGTCTCATTCGACGAGATCACTTGTAGATTGCAATTTCGAGGCATTGGAAAAACGTCAAACGAGCAACGCATTCTAATCACCGTCCAACACATGTCGTCAACGTGAAAATCGTCGCCACTTCAGTCGACTAGTCACCAATTGTCGACGAAAACGAAGAAAAAATCCGGCGAAAGATCAGTCAGGCGTGAAATAAATAATTTTCGCCACTCGAGCCTCTATCGCATCGCGCTGATGTGTTCGTGAGCTGATCATGAGCGGAATGTGTTGTTGGGCACCAGTTGAGACATTGTGATGTGATGTCTCATTGGAGTTGACTACTCCCACAGAACTCACTGAACACGACTGCGGTGTTCAACAACAGCATGTGACTGAGCAGCAATTTTTATAACGATATTGCAGTTTGTCAAATTGCTCGTTTTTCTTGTTCTGAACACCACTTATGTAGATGATGATGCAAGTGTGCACAATATCACGGTGTTTCGGGGAAAACGAACGGTGCCATAAAGGCGCCGCAGATTTCGATTGTGCGCGTGTTAGTAGTACCGTGGTTTAGAGAATAATGGCGTGGAGGGCCAAATTCTGACACTGTTTACCTGTAAAAACCGAAAGAACTGCTTTGCATGTTTTTCGCGAATAGGCCTCTACCAGCATGGGCTCCAGCATGTCGAAATTTAGGTCAACGGAACCTCCGTTCGTAATAAAACTTAACGCTAATGCATCAAGCACGTCAGCCAGACAAACAACGATGAGTCAATTTGCCATCTAATGATTCCGACACATAAAACAAAGCACTCTATTGGTTCCATGACCAAATTTCCGACTGATCTTAACGTATGCGTCTTGCAAGAAATGGAAAGAAATGCATGTGAGACAGCGGACCACCACTTTGCACAGATTACAGGAGACCCCAGACACAAGACAGGGTCTGCTATTGCTATCATAATAAGTGATCACGTTTTGCTGCATGTTACGTTGAGCAATACAAGCAATCGGGGTCTGTATAGGACTACGCTAGGAGATTTGCTTTTGGCATCGTTACAGGACGTCAGATTTGCAGAAATTCTGGGTGAAAATGTAATGTCTTCACATGGTCTTGACAGATCAGGTACATTCCAGTCACATCATCCTGAATCCTGAATTGTGTAGTGCATTTATTTCTTCTGGTTCAGTGATTCAAAACGGTCACAAGAAATACAGCAGCAGAGCAACCCTGCCATTTACTGAACGCAAGGAGAGACAGAAAGACGAAGGGGCACTCCTTTCTAATCACATAAGCCGACGACCACCGATTCTTCTACGGAGACCATGTCTTCGTTCTCGGACAGTGCGCGCTGTACGGACGCAGATAACAGTGCATCTAGACATTTATGGGGTTGGACTGGGAGCGCACCGAATTTGGAGTTTTTCATTTCTCTGTAATCCAGTGCTGCCCAGAACGCAGGCTGCTTCGCTACTTGCATCGCACTACCGAAGACTCCAACTTCATTCAAACGCATGGTTCCGGTGCAACACTAACACGTGTACATGTCAAATGCACAGCCCTGAACATCCACAGTTACACTACAAATCTGTGCGCGGCGTCAAAGCAGCCACAGCAGCGACACACATACACACAAACGCACACATATACAGTAGTCCAGTGAGCAAGTGAAAGTAGGCGGAGTTGCACAATACACACAGTGCACATGCTGACGCACGCTGATTGGTCGACCGACCGCATGCATATGCGGTTGTCGGGTGCAGTACTTGACTTCGCACGAGTCAGTGCAGTAACCGTACCCGGTAATCGGCAATGCTTCGGATGTACATGCTCGGCTCGGCATCGGCCTGATTCGATCATTCTGCCTCTGTGCACCCGAAAGCACCCAAAGGTGCATCCCACCGCCTTCTAAGCAGCTCGCCTTAGGCTCGGAGGTGTGTGCTGCTTGCTCGTCGGTGCGCGAATTTAAATCAAGTGTAAGTGATTGTGATTAGGTTTTATTAAAATTATCCTACTGCGCGCCGGCCCTCTTTTGTGCGACTGAGTGTGTGTTTGTGTCAGAGAGGAGTTAGTCGAGTGAAAACAGTCACTCACTGCGACAGATTCAAGTATTGTGTTGTGTGTCGTTGTCATTTTTGTACATGACAGACTGCCGCTGACAAAGGTGTGCCCCAACAATACACCTTTCAAAAACGTAAGGAGGTGCTGCTACTGATTAGCCAAGCTGCGACTTGCAATGCCGTCGCTGCAGTTGGCTCATCGCGCCTCACTTGATAATTTTGCCTGTACGCCTGTATATGTACAGTGTGTGTGTGTGTGTGAAATGTTGCATATAAAATTCGACTTGGACACAGGCAGGCGCTCGGATGACTAACCCCGTCAGCCAGCAAGCCCCATAATGGTGAGTCCGTATGTTAAGGGGGTTTGGCGTTCGCGGTTGGATGAGTTTATGTGTCTGCAACCGCACCGATACCTGAGACGCTTGAATGCTCCCAGCCGCTGGCCGCACCCTAATCTTGTTTATTTTCGGTTTACACCCACATGAGCACATATTTGGGTGATTACGCGCCCAGCGGTTCAGAAACCGTGAAATTTATTTCACAAGTCACTGCCTGGATAGTTTGGTTGGTAACGCTGCATGTTGTGTTGTGCGCGCGTGTGTCCACAGAGCTCAACTCAACCAAGCGGCCCTAATGCTTCGTTTCGTGTGCTATCCACCGTGAATCACGCATCGACCGGCCAGGTATGTACTTGTTCGCCTTTGACATTCACGGACCTTCAATCGGCGCGCAACCATCGCGGCTTTGAATCGCCTCGTGAGCAGCAGTAAAAAGGTCAAACTTGCTTTACAACACAGTTTACTGCGTTACGACTCATAATCCCATCACCTTCGTCAAACCACCCACAAGTCGACGAAAAGACACTCCGTGACACTAAATTGAGGTCGCTCGCGCTTTTTTCATGCGCGATCGAATCAACCGCGTGTGTGGATTTGTATATACCTTTGAACGGAGATTTTCACGGATAAACGCAATGTGCTGTGAACACAAGGTTGCACTTGACTGCTGTGCCGAGTTTATTCGGTACAGTCGCGATATTGAAACATCACGTTGCCACTATCCGTCGCGTCTGATCCCGACTACCGCTGCATCAGTTCAGCCCAAAATGGTATACCAATAATTTTGTAATGATGTGCTTGTGTGTGTGATTTAAGAATTATGAGATTTGAACACTTTCAAAAAAGCGCATGTAGCAATTGATGGTCGGCCGAGTGAACGCGCGGTCATTTGTATCATTGCCTTCTTCAACTTTCAGCGTCTATGATACAGTAGAAACTTGAGACAAAAAAGTTCTGAACAATCCACAATCTGAACAATCACTTGCATGTTGACTTCAAAGGCCCAGTAGTGTCAGAGCAGCACCACCAGCGAGCCAAGGCATTGATGAGGAAACATAGGTTTCTTATTCTCCTTCTAACATTGTATGTTACTAATTAACCGATTGCTTCGTTCCAGTTTCGCCGTCTACAAACGTTAACAGCACTGACTCTGACGAGTCCCCCACGCACCCACACTGGCCGCAGCCCAACCCATCAGTCTGCTGTCATTGGCGTCCGCTGTCAACAGTGCCGCTGGTCAGATGCCGGCCTTGCAGGATCAGGATCCCGGTGGGTTCGGTTCGGCGAACAATGCAATGCTCGGCGCAGCCGGCATAGCTCACAAAGGAATGCGCGACAGCGGTATGTTTGATCCCCAGTCCATAACGTGTTCATTGTTTTTATTTTATTTTATTATCATTTGTCCGAAGTTGCGATGCGCCGAGTAACGATGACTAAGAGATCATTCAACTTCAAATGCAGCATTTCGCAAATACTAAAAAGACGTGCAATCATGTTGCAGAATGGTATTGCAATAATTGTGCAATTGTGCAGTCAGTCGGTATCATGCACTCGATTTAGCCCTTTATTAACGGGTTTGTCGGTGCCATGGTGCATTAGCTATTGATGGCATGAAGGGTTAGACAACCCACATTGTTTGTGATTCAATACGGATTAAATAAATTTCAGTGGTTACACACTGACACAATTACCGTACTTCATAATCCTCACTTGCAGCATATGCTGTCTTTGTTTGCGATGCTGACATTTGACATAGGCTAGGTCTAGAATGTAATGTATAGGTTCACTGAGTGTCAAATTTTATCAGTCTCGCCCAAGCTCAGGCCTGCTTATTGTGTACTGCTCCACTGTATTAATTCCATTCCACTGGAGACTGGTGTGTATTATCTGTAGCTTGTGCACGTCTTTCTAAAACACCCCTTGGGAAAATTAGACAACTCGGTTTGTATCATAAAATTAATTTATCCAGGCACTTTAGTTGCAACTGACCTGATCTCAAATTCACTGTTTTCGAGTTATTTAATTTGTAAAATACCTTGAATTTCCCAAGAGATAATTAATTGACCGGTGTCTAAAGCCAAAAATTTAATCAGATTGTCGGGGGGTTATTATCATATATACTGTAGTTGTAAGCAAAGCTGATAGGGAATCATTTTCAGCTGACTAAGCAAAATAAAAATTATATTTGGACACCATCGTTGCATTCGCAAAAAGATCGAGCGACAGCGCCATATGTGTATTTCATGATCATTATTACTCAAATAATATGCAAGAATATGCGTTAAGACGGGAAGAAAAGCGCACACAGACAATGGCATGCCACAGTCACCTTGACTTTCACTTAATAATAATATTATTGTCATTATTATCTCATGGAGCTCAGGTCTCGTCTCATTATCATAAACACACCCTTGGGCGCTGCGGACTATCTTTTGTTTGATTCAGCACTTTGCCTTGAACACACAGGATGTGGTGTCGGGTGCAATTGGGGATTATGGTATTGTGCGATTGAATTAGTGTTAATGTCTTGCCTTGAGTGCACTTTTATGACTTAACGCTAGTGATCTAGTGATAGGGAGGGACTACATGCTATCCGTGAGAATATTGGTGTGTCAGCCATCTTCAGTCGAATCCACGTTAAGACACCCGATGAATGCGATTCAGGTTGGTGTGACATTTGTTACCGTAATCCCCGAGCGAATTATGGCTAACAAACCAGTAGCATTGTGCAAAAGCTGGTTTACGCAAACAATAATGCGCCAATCAGCCAAAACTAACAAACAAAACAAATCAGTTATGATGGCCCGAAAGGCACATTTGTCAGTTTTTGAGCACTGAAGCATAAAGCTCCCGGTACCGACACAGTAAGGGTACCCAGCAGCCGTACAAGCCATTTAAGCGACTGGTACAAATTGGCATATGCATGCGCGGCAGTACCACTTGTAAGCGACTGCGGGTTACGGTAGTCGCATGTGCAGCCAATGGTGCCATAACGAACAATAGCAGATGGTTTATGCAGGGGTTGGTGTGCCGTGGCTGTTTGATTCTCAGGACCTCAATAGGCATGTTGCATATGTGGCCTGTTCAACGGAACCCATTAAATATCCGTATGCGGTCGGTACGCATGTAACAGTGACTCAAACGAGCTCCACCATACATTACGAGCGATAAAAGCAGTGGCGACGGTGGTTATTTTGTCCATGTCGAACCGACTGCTATCTCTCTCTGGCCGACGCGGAGACCTATGGAGTTCGGTTCAGTGCATCACGACAATTGACATTTGCGACGCTACAGTGCACTTGCACCAAAGACATCGCTTTAGGATTGGGCATAGAAGGAATGGGATTGTTATTGGTGACATGGGACGAGAATTTGAGGGCGGTGAAACGGGGTAGCAATTGCAGCGAGCCAGCCTGTAAGTTCCAGTTTTAATCGACTGTCTGAATCCAATAAATGTATGTATCAGTATCTTTGGAGACTGCTTTCTTCACTTCAATAAATTCAGTCCCAACCCTTTCCATTTGAGCTCCCAGCTAGTGCCAGTTCTACCTGGTTTCCGTGCATGACTCCAGTCGAGAACCGGCAAGGGAGTACATATTTGCCGCTTCACTGAGCGCTCACAGGTAACGTGTAGGAACGCAAGGCATCACTCGCTTGCCGATGTGCCAACAGCTCTTGGCTTTGGTTCCGTTATGTGTGCTAAAATAAAGGGCACTACTGTTCCAGCAAAACGCCACTGTTTCTAACCAATCGTGCCCATCAAGTTTGTGATCAATATGAAATCTGTGCGTGTTTGTTTGATCGACAATGCGTGCACGAGTGCTTGTTGGTATAGTGGACTCGTTTTTGTATAGCTGGGGATTTTCACACTTACGTGTGGGACTAGAATTAAAATCATAACAACAGAAGTGATCATTCATAATCGCAGACCAAAAACATGATGCATATTCACAGCCATCAAAATCACAGATATTCACTCCAGTAGTCCACAGACCAAGTTCACCAGGTCCAATAAATAATCCCAAAACTTCTGTGACATTTTGCCTCACGGCACGGTTCGCAGTTTGGAACTGTGAACGGATGGCCGGTTTTGTGTTTGTGAGTTTCCTAATTAACTCGGTTTTGTTTAGCGTGTTGTGTAGGTCGGTATATTTGCAAGTGAAAACACACAGACGTGTTGCAACCAAAATGGCTAATTAGTCTGTTGAGCCTTGCGCGTAGGTGCATGTGCACTGTGCGCAGTCAGGGGCTTGCCACATAAGCTTACACAGGATTACGTGCTTTTGGACCATAGTTGGCAGGTTATGGGTACTGACAATGTGGAATACATGTAGCATACCATGCACATTCATCTTACCCAAGATGCGTGCACACACCAGTGATTTTGGGGCACATGCAGATTAGACGCAGTAGGTGGGGAGCATCTAGGCCTCGGGGCTCCATGTCAAGTGCAAATAAGCTGCCGGCGCGTGCCTTTGTACTTGCTGTTGCTCGGCCTCAAACAGCTTTGAGCGCCAAAACATTCAAGCAGATATCAAAAAAAGGGATAATTTCAACAGAGGCGATGAAAGAAAACAAACCTCACGTCTTTCATAAACATGTCAATTTGCATTCGTCACGCATACGCACAGATGTTGAAGTGTCAATGAAAATTGTAATGGTGTAATCTGTCAAGCGCCAATAGCTGTCCACGCCAGCGCCTTATGGCGCGTATCAACATTTCTTAAGAATGTTGTTTCGTTACTAAACAAGAGAAAATGAAAGCTGCTCGCTAAGGGGATGATAATGTAAACAGAGATAATCCAATTAAACGGAACTGAACGGGATCTGCAAGGTGGCTCATGACATAATAGTAGTATGCGTATTGATTAACAATTTTATTTTCCAGGTCACACCGGAGTGAACCAACTTGGCGGTCAATTTGTCAACGGTCGTCCTTTGCCCGATCAAACGAGAGAGAAAATCATACAATTAGCACACCAAGGTGCACGACCGTGCGATATATCACGAATATTGCAAGTATCAAACGGGTGAGTGACGGTTCATGCCGCACAATTTTAAGATGTCAAGTGTTGCACGTGCCCACAAGGGTAATGCGATTAGTTATATGTAGATGCCCAGATATGAAGGATTAAACTTTTACATATTGGGAGAAAAATTGGTCATTTTTTAGATGCCCTCTGTCCGCCACGTGTTTAATATACATAATGTACGCTGAAACATATGCAGGGACTCAATCCAATGCAAATTCGATAAACCTTTATTCTGCAATGCTAGCACATCTCGCCATGACTTTGTAATCAATCGAAAGACAGTCGGCAAAAAATTTTTCTGACATGGCTCTGCTTGAAACATGCTACACTAGGTTCATGGCTCTTTTTATTTCTTAAAGCTGCGGGCAACAACCCTTTGAAGAAGGAAGGAAGCACAAACAAGGGATTGATAATTAGAGGACTTTTATTTGTAATTGACAACTTATTTGATTCACCCAGATGCTTAAAATTATACGAGTACAAAATTCTAACAAAAAATGACCGGGTTTCTGAAACCTTTTATTTTTTATTCAACAATGCGGGCGTTTCAATAGCTATTGTGCATTGCGGTTTTTGCCACAATATTGGAGGTTGCTGTCACTTCAGCATCAAACTTTGAAACAGCCTATTCGTGTCACAGCAGCGTTTCAAATTTTTTTCGTTTTTTTTCACCAGTGGCAAACTTCAACGTGGCCGTGAAACATCAGGAAGCAACCAATCGGCTCGCCAGATTAGGGTCGAGTAACACGATGTCCAAGCTTTGTTTAAACGTACTAACCCCCAAGATCAAGCGCGGTCGATGGGTTGTTGACCAGCAGCTTTAAAACTGCACATTCCTAATCGCCTTTTAAGTTTTACAAGTGTTTAGAATGCAGTGTGGGCATCATAAAAATCAAATCATTTAGTACCAACTCTAAAACGTGCGCCCAGAAAATGCAGTTCAAGACAAAACATTGGGAACAAAATTCGGCGCGGACCGGCCGAATTAATAACCTGCTCATTCAGGCATGTTGCCTGGTCAAAAAGCTCTCAAGGCGGCAGAATGTTTCGCACGATTGTTGAAACTCACTAACTATAGCATTTCGCTTTTCTTTATATTTCGAATTTTAACGAATATTGTTCCAGCGTGACAAGCAGAGCATGAAACATTTAGCAGCCACGCATGAACAATTCGTTGAACATCGAAATGTAAAGAAAAGCGAAATTCTATAGCCAGTGAGTTTTAAAAATCATGCGAAACATTCTATCGCCTTGACAGTTTTTTGATCAGGCAGTTTGCCGGAATGCGCAGGTATAAATTCGGCCGGTCCGCGCCGAATCTTCTTCCTGACGGTTCCTTTTGAATTGCTTCTCCTGGGTCCATGTCTGAGACTTTGTGCCAAGTGATTTGACTTTTATGATGCCCACACTGCTGTCTAAACACTTGTAAAGATTAAAAGGCGATTAGGAATGTGCAATTTCCCCTTTAAGGGACCATTTTTACGATGTTGATTATTTTCTTGGCACACTTGCTGATCTGCTGGTGAACACAATTATTCAGTTTTACGAAACTGAATGTGTGACAGATATAGCTCATACCGATATTGGTCGCACAATGACTTTATAAAAATTGGTCCATTTTTTCCTGAATCGTAAAGCAGGATAGTGACAGGGCAATGACGTTGCGTTGCGCGATCACACACAAAGAATGCAGTCTGTGAAATGCTTCAGACATGCAGCAACGTGGGAGCTCCTGCTAAATTATTTTCAGATAAAAATGTTTTGTGAGAATCACAAATAGCACAGTGGTTAAGAGTGACTGAACGTGAAAATCAGGATAGATTTGATGAATTCTTACGTATATGATCACTGTGCGACCAATAGCAACTGGATGATGTACTGAGTTCTTAGGCTCAAGCGTGGCAGTCAAGAATCAACGACGATCGAGAACCCATCACGCATACTTGTGTTCCTGCTTACGGTCATCAGTGAGCATGCGGTCCCGTGTTGTTTCTCATGTTACAGCGGCAGCAGCGTTTGAGTAATTTGCTTGGTGAGGTGAATGTTATACATCGTTGGAAGAACGCCTCAGCTAGAAACCAGTACTTTATCCATACATTGAAAAACCACGAAATCCCTAAAAGGATGCTAACGTGCCTCACACACTGTAGTTGCTGGGGGCATGGGGGATTCAACACCCTAAGGGGTAGGCACCTTGCAATCACCCCTTGGAGGAAGGGTACATATAGGTATCTTGTCACATCCCACAGGGTATCTTGCAAGCGCCAATTTATGGTTTTCATGGGCAAAAACGGGTGTTTTTCGATTTCAAAATCCCAAAAAGCGCGCGCTCCGCGCGCAACCTCTACACAATTCCGTAATTTTGGCAATTTTCCTTGACCAAATGCAAAAAGTAGCAACTTTTTGGCCATGCAGTATAGTGCATGTAAAAAACAACTTTTTTCGGACCTCAGGGGTTCCTTGGAACCTTCTGGAGGCTGAGTAGGGGGTTACTTTGCAACCACCTGGATCCATCCAACAAGGGTACCTTGCAACCATTTACCTGGCACCACACTGGCCTCACACGAACGAAAATGAGAATGAAACTGAGAAGATGAATCATAAATCCAGCTTGATGATGTTTCAATCAAGGCGACAGACGTCTCAGACAAAACTTTTGGCAATTGTCAGCACAGCATTACAGAATAATGGCTCAGCAAATGTTGCGAGATTTTATGGGTCACTGGTTAGCCATACAAATGATCAATTAATTGCATTTCTGATCAACTAATTTGCTCATAGTCAGTGTCGTTCCTGGGGGGCGGAGGGGGTCCCCCATGTTCAAATAAAAGCCTGAACAAAATTGCGACATCATCGGGGTACTGGTTCAAAACAAAAACAGCACGCGCCGGGAATGTGGTTCAAAATCTGATGTTGGGCATTTTACAACATACTTATGTTTGTTCGAGTATCAGTGTTTTATGAAACATCAACTGTGTGACTTAGCTAGTATCATTCTTTTATGTCAGTCCATTAGAAATGGGTGGGAAGCGAACAATAATGGGTATGCATCCACTGTTCATGGCTTGGGATCGGATCACTTTACAGTCCAAACAGCAGTAAATCCTGTGTGTGAAAGCAGCCCAACCGAAATTTTAGCGATAATCTAATCTTTCATCGACCTAATGTGAGAGCCACAACCCGCCGAATCAGCTGCTAGTGACGTTAATGCACCACACACAGGCATCAAAACTAACGCGATGATTTTGTTACGCCTTTATAACTCATCATCACATCTGCGATTTGGCCGACGCCGCTTCGCATTTGTGTGCCTACATATACATACGTATGTATCTAGTTTTATTCGGTGAACATTCACGCACTGGCCCGAGAGTGCTCTTTGCTCTATCTGACATTGTTTAGGCATTGTTGTTGTTGTTGGCAGTTTCAACTTTTGCAGTTTAGTCACACCGCAGCATCAGTAATGTTACTTGAGCTGCAGTTTTAGTTCGTTAGGCAACATCCAACGTTTCGCAAACAAATGCACTTGAAAAATCGTTCCTTTTTACAGATGTGTATCGAAGATATTGTGCCGATACTATGAGACCGGTTCGATTCGACCGCGTGCCATCGGCGGCAGCAAGCCACGAGTGGCAACCAGTAAGGTGGGTGGCGGCACAAAGAGATAAAAGTAACAAATGTTGACGATTTCATTGACAAAAATTGACAGGTTGTTGACCGAATCGCCGACTACAAACGTGAATGTCCAAGCATCTTCGCATGGGAGATCAGAGATCGACTGCTTCAAGAGCACGTTTGCACGCAAGACACGATTCCAAGCGTATGTTGTTAAAATTGTTTTCTGCCTGCATTTCTTAATTTATTTCAAGCCTACAGTATGCGTGTCACAATAAGACAGCCCCACTACATCGTTTCACAACACAAGCATTTACACCAGCCTGTTTGGTGTCAGTCCAATCCGTATAATGAACTGAACAGTCTGCTGGAGCATGTTATGATAATTTTAGCATCAGCTCATTAGAGCTCGGTGTCGATGCGTTGAGTGCTGACCCATACCGGAAATGTCACCGATGCGTGAATAATACGGTAGTCGTTCAGGATTACCACAGGACAAGAGTACGGTGGCTCACGGGGACGGGCCCGTGACAGAGACACACATTATTTGTGTAAAGTTTCCCATTTCCAGGTTTCCTCGATCAACAGAGTTCTGCGTGGTCTGGCCGCTCAGAAGGAGCAACAGGCAGCACAGGCCGATATGTATGAGAAGATTCGAGCGGCTTATGGCGGACAACCAACTGCGTGGTTTTACCCCGGTAAGATTAAGTTCGACAGCGCGAGATATTCCACGGTTTCACCTGCAACGAAAACGCGGACTTTTCTCTTCAGGACCCCCACCAATGCCGACGACTCCATTCGCTAATCCGTTTGCATCGGCTGCCGCCTTCGCAGTACCGCAACCAGCCACCGACGGACTAAAGGAGAAAAGTAAGCAGTCATTTTTTGCCCACATATTAGCTGAAAGTTGATTATATAGAAGCAGTGGTTGCATTTCATTTGAAAAATAACGGTGCGTCCCCTCGATATTTTGTAACGAGAGCTGAATACCGTAGCAATTCGGTTTGTTTCATTTCAATCGCGCTTGTTGCTTTTTTCGGGTCCCATTCGTAACTTGTTTCATGACCAATTTTGGACGCAACATTTTTTGCTCGCGCCTGTCACACCTAATTAATCATTTCTGAGTCCAAGCAGACTGGGAGCGCAATCCAGATGGTCGCAAGCTGGTAGCCTTTCTTTGATTTCTTTCTACCTGAGAATTTAGCAAGGTGGTCCTGCATGTGCACCATTGGCCTTGAACCAACGTGGTGGGTCTCTGCTCTGGACTCACCAAATGCACAAAATCAGCGTTCCGATCATCTTCATTCTCGGTTCTCATGTCAAAATTTTCAAATTTCGTTTGACACTGACATTGAGGTGACGAGTATGAAGCCCAAGAGAACACCAACTAGTGACAGGTCCTCTTGGCAAAATTTTGAATCTACTGCATTGTAGTTCTATTTCTGTTTCACTATTTCCACTGCCATCAAACCGGCCAGCAAAATTCATTCGAGAACTTGCTCAAGTTTTACAGCAGATTGCCAATTGCTCCCACAGAAAAAAACAAGACAATCGTCTATTCCAAAAAATGTCCAAATGCTGTGGCTGTGTATTGTATTATACTTGGAGTGCGTCTGTCAGATGCGCACAAACGTTCCATAAGTTCTGGTCTGAGTCCGGATGCCGTAATAAATGTCAGCATACATAAACAATAAATACACACTGGGTCGGCCTGCGCTGTCAGCATCATGTCAGCAGTCGATAGATCATCGATTCTGACTGCGGAGCATGCAATCGTGAGTGCGCAGTCTGCCTTGACAACATGGGACATTAATCATGCACACGCAGTACCTGAAAGTTTCGGAAGGATTTTGCTGGGAATCATTTCACGTCTCAGATTCTCCCTGTAAACCAGCCAGTCTAGTGAATGATTCGTGACTGTCGTTAAACATGCCATCAATATTGTACAAGATTGATATGTAGAGTATTGGATGCCCTTTTCGTTCACACACATGCTGTTGGTGTACATTACACACAATACGCATGCTTGGAAACAAAACTTCGGGTGTTGCAACTATCCACAATGGGAGGTTGCCGTCGTTTGAGATGGAGACATGTTTCTCACATTGGAAAGCAAACCTCTTAATTTCGCAGATATGCAGTCTGATAAACTATAAGCTGCTAGTCCATTTCTAACGTCCTTTCAAACTTACAAAGTGATTTACGATGTGCAAGAACAATTTTGTCGCATGTCTGCGACATCATCGAGATGTTTATTCCAATCACTATCAAAATAGATTTATCAGGGTGGATCAAGATGAATCGCAGACAGTCTTCAATCCTATGTAGACCACTCATCATGCCTCCTCATGTAGTTCTCAACAGTATAAGACCGCCTTCCGAGTTCTGAGTTATTAAACGTCACCAAACCCATCAGTTACAGTCGAGATGCGTGGAAGAGCAAGAGCCGACTTTACAGTTTCCCACACGTGCAGCAGCATTCCATCCAACACCTTGTGCTTTTTGCCCCAACCCATCAGTCTATGATGATGATGATGATTGCTGTGCACTATTTGCTTGTCTGTCACACCGTGTACCCGTGAATGTCACCCGCGTTGACAGCGCACTGTCACATCCATCGGACGTGACAACACTTGACATGCGCATGTGCACTCACGAGCTGTGTACACCTGCAAGGTGGCTGGTTGGCGCATATAGGCGAGCACCTTAGATTGACTGCCGTGCACCTTCGGACAAGAAGGCAACTGATAAGCAATCGCAGATGATACAAGTCCGAACATTTCTCCACTTCGGTCACCACGTCCCAATGAAACGTGTCTGTTCCGCACACAACCGTTGCTTATTCACGTTTCCTCAGCCTTCCTTGTGTATAAACCAGAGAAACAACACTTATCGTTGCATACAAGGACGTGTATCTTGGGTACTGTCATTTCAGTACATGGGCGTTAGGGGTAGCAAACAAGCAATATGGGCACAGTAAGCATTCAGGACCCATAGAATTATCAAAACAACCATGGTGAATACCAGTTATTCATCAGCCGGTGAAAAATGCGCCCTGTTGCAAAAATATACTGCCGCCGTTCTTTTTTTGGTTGGAAGCAAACACTGCAAATGCACAGCGAAACGGTGTATTACCGTATTTTTTCGGTGTATGTACTACTGTATTACCAAGCAAGTGTATTACATGCACGTGTACAATTTATTTCTTGTTTTGAGCAGTCGAACAGACAGAGAACAGAGCACTTGTTCTGTTGAATTACTGTAGTCAGGCCCACACTGAAACGGCGTTTTTGACTCAACAAGCTGAAACGAAGCGCAACGTCACGCCACATCGGCCTTTCAATTGATTTCTATCAAAGGATCGACACAACAACTTTCAGTTTAATTAGATTATCCCAAGATTCAGTTGGTGTTTTTTGCCAGCCATCTTGGCGCATCTCTGATCGATAGAGTGGACTCAAATTTTGTGTAAAAAACCATCCAGTGCAACAATAAACCGTCAAAATGAGAGACAAGGATGAGCATGTGAAGTAGGAATTGGGTACCAAAACCGACATCATTTAGTTTCGATGACAAGCAAAGATTACCTTGTACCGCACAAAAAATTATGCCTTCTCCACTACACCAATGCATACTACTGTATGTATGGTATACGCTAACAATACATTCAAATTCCAAAATTGCAAATCGTGGTTGACAGGTCAGCAACGTTTGCTAACCACTGAGTCACACTCGGCATGTGAGGCACGCCATGCATGGAATGAGCCACCAGGGGAAAATGAGACAAGATTTGTACATCTGTTCCGTAGGTGGTAAAAAGAACCATGACGGCAGTTACGACACTTGCAACTTGGACAAATGCGCCACAGGCATTTTTGCAACAACTTTCATCAGATGACGTTGGACAAAGACACAAATATTAGACTTCCCCGAAATCAGTCCTACTTTGTCACTAATCCGAGCACAAGCGCATGCTTTACACACGAGACAGCCAACGCAGCGAGCAGCGACCAAAAACTGAGCAGTTCGGTAAGGTTAGATATCCGATCTGCCATTTTCGATTAGGCCCGGTATTCGTTACGACCCCGAGTCAACGCTGGGCATGTGTGTGCTGCCGTGCACATACACAGGTACTTCGAGGTGCACATGTGGAGCACATGGTGTACCTTCGGATGTTTTCAACCTATGCGTACGTAATACACCTGACTACCGTAACCCAAGTTTGAAAATACAATTGCACGTGTGTGTGCAAGTTGTGGCACAGTGGCAGAGGAGCGATCGTGCTAACTATAGCTAATAAATAATAACAGGACAGCTATTACGTATGTACCTGACGAGTATTCGTGCAGCTGTGAGCAGTGGAAGTGCCGCCAACTGGACTGTGTCTCGGTGACACCTGCATGCACCTATGTATCCGAATCCATACCCCAATCTCGCCTAGCAACCACGCCAATGCATTTGGTGTTAGCACTGCTCCGCCCTTGTCGTCTATAATTCGCTGTTACTGCTACAGTATAACGCGCGGCCACGAGCAAGTTGGCGGGTTTGACATTGTTTTTACGTTTTATGACTTTAATTTGATTATGTATAGCGCGCCGTAGACTGCCGCGCTCATCAATTGTAGTCGGTTGACTACATATACTCTGATGGCGACGTTTATTCGTTAAATTAGCATGCGCTCGAACTTGGGCATTGCCGCGATTTTTTGTTATAAATTGATGATTGGTGGAAATCAAAATTCGAACGGGTTGTGCTGTTCGCACTAATTTGCGAATTTATTGATGTGTTATGTTTATTGGATTCTCTCACGTTTGTATAGCGCATGCAAGACTCTTAGTGTGTCTTACCCATTTGATACTGTTTACAAAAAATCCCCTCCTCGAAATCACCAAACAGTGAAATAGATAGGGCTACTTTCGGAGTACTCAAATATCGGCACCAAGTTCGGTGCTTCACTCATGTGCTCTAGCTTGAATGCCAACATTTGATTTTAAACCAGAAGTAACCTTCTTGATTTCGCGATGTATAGTTAATGACAAGACGCTGTTCTTTGAGAACAACTTTACCTCGGTGTTGTCTTTTATTCTCACCCAAGAAATGGGGTGTTATGTAGGTGACGTTCGACACAACCTTTAGGCACTTAGGACGTAATCGTGTTATTTTGACAAAAATAACGGTACCGTGGCGTCGCTACGGTCTTCGGTTGAGTTACATAGTACATACTGCAACGATAGTTAATAAGTCAGGAACCAATAAAAAATCGGATGGTCTGTGCTGTTCGCACCGGTTTGTGAATTCATCGATGTGTTGATATTTATTGGACTCTTTCACGTTTATACGCTGCTTGGTTGAACTGTGCCGCGTCTCGAGTTCTGAAAATTGTTAGCCCAAACATCGTTCGACTAAGATAAGCTTACACGTGACTAAACAGATAAAAGACCGTCCACCTAAGATTACAGTCCATTCGAGTAAAGTATGCCATGCAGACACATGTTACATATAAAAGCAGGGATTTTTTTAACCAAATTGCAGATTTGGTAGATCTTCAGTTCACTAGCTAAAGCGGCTGGCGGAATTTTGAAGTTCAGCACACTGTTAGTGTATTTGGTATTCTGCCTGCTAGATTTCTGGCGTTTACTAGCCAGTGGCTAGAGAAAAAACCGCAGGTGTGACTACTTCAGTATTTTATCACTAAAACTATACCTGCACTAGTGACCACCTGATCCTTGCTGGTGCAATAGCAGTCCAACTGTCATTCGTGAAACCAGGTATGTATGTAGGTATAACAACACGGTTGTAACCCGTGTCACTTCAAGAGGAAGGGCGTGAAACATGGCACGCTGATTTGTTCGGCGATTTATTTGCGAAGTTTAATGTGAAGCATTGTGCAGCAACAAATGTAAATTCGGTTGCCTGCTTTAACTCGATTGAAAGTATGAAAGTCGGTAACGTTTGGTCAATAATCCTCAGTTCCCGAATTGGAAATCTAAAAGGTTTATCGTATCCGCATGTTCTCAAGTCAGACTCATAGAACACGACCGATGTCCGATCGACACCAGCGCAATGTTTGCTGCGGCCAAATGGTTTAATAGAGCCACAGCAGTTCATTCTTTGACAAGAGTACAGTGTGGCAAACGGATTTCATGCTATGCCAAGCATACCGTTTGGATGCCAAACAGGAGTCCACAAATCCAACCGTCCAGATATCTGTTTCTCTAAAAGTGCTCTTCTTGATCCCCCAACTCAAACAGCAACATCTGCAAAAAGCATTCTATAATCACCGATTACCAGAAATAAGCACGACGATCATTAGATAAGCATCACCCAGTCACCACTGTTCGTACTACAGCAGTTCACTGAAGACTGTAAGTTGTGCGGCTTACAAAGACCAAAGCCGCCAGTGGATACATAATTTATGGGTTGCCATAAGACTGTAATTTGATGCGCAACACCGCTCTCCTATTGCCGTAAGATCAACATTGCCACTTATTGACCATGAGACTTCGTTGAAACGCTGTTAGTGCACCTCATTCTTGACTTCCTGCACAAAAAACCTGAAATGCATGCGGACTTGTAAAGTTTGTTTCCAGCTTAGAAGCTTGTTGTATTTATTTTACCACATTTTTGGATTGCTACTTTTAGCTGTTTCGACTACTGCGCGCATGTATGTTCCGTGTGTTTTCAAACTAAATTTTTACCTTCCTGATATTTGACCGTGCGTCAGTATGTGGATGTGGATAAGATCCATACAGATCCTGACCTGTGATAAAAACTGAGTGGCTATGTTTTAAAGCCTTTGTCAACTTTACGCATGCAACAGAGTAAATTTCTGGTCCTTTTCCGCTTTGAGTGGATTAATGCTTTATCGCCTGTAATTTACAATTTGCACGAGTAAGTTTGATTGACCACGATCACATTAACTAAATCTTATCTCAATGTACCACTAGGATTCGACGATGAACTATGCGCTTTGCTGATGACAACAGCAAACAACTCCAGTCGACCTCGAAGCCCTGATTCTCTCGCCAGATCATCACCTGTAATCGTTACCTAATCACGCAGCAGTATTTAGGGTGTCATCACATCATTCTGTCCTGTTGGTTGACCAATGGATAATTATGATTATGTACAGTGTAGGCATACATAAATGCACACTCATGCATCATTGTTAACACCACATCTTGTATTACGATATGTCATCACGTATTACACCCGAGAGCGGGGAGGAGGGTCGTTTGACAGACAGGCATGGTTACAGTATGCGTCTGCATAGGCATAATGACAAAAATGAACTGTGGTTGCTGTATAGTATGGATAGATTTGCATGCAAACTGCGAAAAACACAGTACCACCGCTGCACTGTTTTCCTTGTCGCAGAAAGTGCGCTATCTGATCGGTCTTGCTCGACGCAGTTCCAACTTGTGCTGAGGTACATACGCACGTTGTGGACAGGAACAATACGCGGTTCCAGAATGGCGCATAACTTGGCGTCGAAAAGTTGACGGTTATACGTCGATTGCAATTAGCACAACTCATTTGTGATACATCGCGGCCTAACGGTGCGTCACTGACGACGCGCAATGATCGATTGTGGCAGGCACACGGTATCATGTACTACCAGCGTGCACAGTCGACCATAGTGAACACATGAGACTATTTAGATTGATAGGTCATTTGGTCGTTGAAAATGCTTATCTATGTTACCGCTCACCTATGCATGTAACTATCACATAATCGCGACGAAGATTTTCGGGAGAAGTTTGTCGCAGGACAGGTTGCATACTCAACGCACCGATCAGATATAGATACTAGATTTGATAGTTACACATTTAGGTATCAAATTTCAGAAACCAAATACGGGTGTCGTCGGTCTCTGAATAGAGTTTGATCTTATTCAGTTTTGATAACTGATAAATTAGTCGCTGGCTATACATACACACATCGCACGCAACAATCAGCTTCTTGAACGAGCTCAGAGCCATTCTAGGGTATTCACAGTGAACCAGCCATGAAGATTCTCACACTTTTTTAATGGTGTAACGTCCACGGTGTCTTACTGTAGGTAGGCTGGCCACAATACTTTCATGTGCGCGCGTCTCAGCGTAACGATGAACCACATGCATTGTGCAACCACCAAGTTTGCGCGCACAGTACTTTTTTGTGTGGCGTATCGTTCAAACAACACTCTTTTCACAACAGAGCGCAGCACGACGGACGAAACTATTTTGCATAACCGTTACATACATACATAGATTCGGCAGTACCTTGTTGCACAGTAACTTTTTACGAGTCCAACGAGTACTTTTAAAACATACGCGGACGGATCTGTGTACGATACACGGGTACAGCGCAGGTGCACGCAGACTGTGCGTGCAGAGAATACGTTGGGTTTTGTTTTTACGCCCTTGTGTGCACTCTTGCGACTGCAACTTGCGCGTTTTGTTCTGCGCGACAAAGTTCTGTATTTTTACGGCCGTTTTTCATGGACGCACATTATTAGATGGTATGCGTTACATGCGCACAGTGCACAGCAGTGAAGTGAACACGCAACCATTACCGTGAGCCCGGGTCATAAATGGAGTAGCGGTAAAGCTGCGACAACAATTATAGTTGTTAGAAATTAGCCAGCTCATTTGAAGCTAATAGGATGCACATACGCAGTGCGAACCAAACAAAAAAAACGGCGTAACATCTCGTTATCGATTCCCCAGATCAAATCCATAGTTTGTTGTCCATCTGAGTATGCAGCACATTTCGGTTAATTCCGTACCATTTATGACTCCACAATTTTGATTTCACGAAGTTCTCCCGCCCGCGTGTTGACGGCGGTGCAGGCGCAAGGGTATATGCCACCATGTGGGCAGTCGCAGCGCAAACCCGTTACACACGCAGCACCTATGCATGTATATGCCACAGTCAGATAGTCAACTTTACAGTGCACATGTAAAGAGTGTACAGTGCGCAGTGGTGTGGTGTCACAAGAGCGCGTTCGCATCTATCTGTCATTATTACAACAACCCAGCAGTCGCCTGTCTGCTTCACTTATCGAATGCATTAGTTTTGCGTTTCATACATAACATTTTGACGATTCGCGAATCGCTAGGGTGAGAGAGAAAGACGGTGATTGATTTGCTCTGCCACCCACAGATAGATTATCAATTTCAATCAACAACAGCCACAAATATGATTACTACAATATTTGTACAAATTACTCAATTGCCATTTACGGTTACCGCTCGTTTTAGTCATCTTCTTTCATGTAGTACACGGCGGCATCAACCCTTTACAACATTATCATTTGATTATTCGTATTAGTCGATGTACTTCACGCCACGTACTGTGTATGGCCACCGCCGCTAATTCGCTGTTTTCATAAACAATTACCGAATCACAATATATTACGTTGTGGCATAAACCAAATTGTAATTGTAATTGTGAATTGATGTGGCATCGTTAGGTGCGAAGATCGTATAATCGAATCACATCATGTCCATTCAGACAATGCACTACGGTCACAACGTTCAGCAATCATCGTAATCATTTCCGATGATCGATCGTAATTGAGTAATAATGAGGTGATCAACAACGACACCCCGGTCCGTGATCGTCCGATTCGAAGTGTCGCCAACATCCGAGCTTCACCATTCAACAACAGATCATTAGCACCATATAGAGTTGCTATATCAACTTCACAACATTCCTCTCTGTATACTTACTGACTAATAACTTGATAAATGCGAAGGCCATGTACGTAATGGCACATCGGTTACCAGGTGCGTTATATGTAATGTAGCTCTAGGATAGAATGTTTTATTGAAGATGACCAGAAACGCAGCCACTGCTTCAAGATCCGATCAAATACAAAATCAGTTAAATTGGGAGTCAACTCACACCACATGCATATTGCAGATGACGACAAACCGCCGCCAGGTACGCAGGAGACTGACGAGGAAGCGGCAGCACGAATGCGACTTAAACGTAAGCTGCAACGAAACAGAACTTCGTTCAGCCAGGAACAAGTCGAGGCCTTGGAGAAAGGTATGGGCGCGTTGAATTAGGCTTCATTCAATGTTTGCTCCTTCGAACTATACTCTTATTTTTCCATTTTTCCCAAAAACTCAAGGTTTCCACATTTTCATCCACACACGTATGTGACTTCAGAGTTCGAGCGCACCCACTACCCCGACGTTTTTGCACGCGAGCGACTTGCCGGAAAGATCGGACTACCCGAAGCGCGAATTCAGGTATGCAAATCTGGTAGCTATTTTCGACGCTGAATTTATTGCGTTGCTTTTCATGCTGCTGACGTGTGTAGTGACTGTTCGCATATGAATGCACGACTATCCATGAGTGTATTCGTCAAACATTCAATGCTCCATACTGTAAGTACCCTGTCATAACCGGGCAGAAACTGGAACATCCAGTGTGAGAAAAAACAAAGACATGTGCAGAATGTACAATCGTGTTTACCTCTGTTTAACCCGCTGGCGTGTAATTGCGCCACTACCGTTATTTTACAGTTAGGATCAATAAAAACAATGCAATAAGGATGCACCGCAGCGCATGCATGTACATCATGGGTCCAACGTTTATCCAAACATTTTTATTGTTCCTTCCACGTCTCCAGCGCCAGCAATACTCTTTGTGTTAATAGGTCACCTCAGCGGACCGAGATAAAAACATGCCCCAAAACATGGATTGTATCGCAAACAGACGTAATGCAAATGTTTACAGCCGTTGCAATGCACGCGCTAAAACCTCGGGACCATCTTCATAAGCGACCAGTTCTAGTTTGAAACCACAACTTTGCCGAGAAGTCAACCATTTTAGCGCATTGCAGTCCGGTACATATGTATGTATATGATGATGTTACTGTTTTTTTATCTGTGACCAATACGTCAACCTTCACTCACGCTTCATTGCACACGTATTTGAAAAGCGAATTCGTCCATCGTCTAACCAAAAGTTGAGTTGTCTATGTGCTTACACCACAATATTCCGAGTTCCTTTGCTGAGGCTGCCTGTCAAACGTGACAGATGCGCGGTTTCAGTTCTTCATATTTTGTGTAACGCCACTACTGATGGTTCAAAACCGGCATGGTGCAACCTTGACCACTATAGCAACTCATATTAACGTGAACGCAGGCACAAAAAACGAGCAAAAAGTTTGAGTGGAACATGAGTCGACAGTAGCTGCCCGCGGACTACATGGAGTGTGTGTCTGAATGTGCAATAATCAAATCAACGTCGTCGTTCTAGTCGACAACAGACTGATGCGCATAAAGTGTCACCATGAATTACTGGCCAGCTTCGTTTCGTTTTAGGTGCATATCCATCCACCAAGCGGGATATGTAGGTACACGGCGAGATTATCTGTGCACATTCCAGACGAACACGCATGTAATATGTATAAGGCGCCTAGAGCTTATGAAACTAATAAAGTTTTTTCATTTTTTAGTCTGACTGACAATGAGAAAATGTAACAATGTCCCGTTGTTTTTATGAGGCGTTCCTTTTAAAATTAACATCAAACGTGAGTTGGCATTGTATCAAATTACGTAAATGTACATACAGCATGAACGCGCACCTATACTACCTAAAATCGCAAACACCAAAAGGATTACGGTAGGATGCAAGCAAAGCGACGGGCAAGCCCGGCAACGCACAAGTTTTCCAACGCACAGCACACAATAAGGGACCCTACGCTGCTGACTGATCATTCAAATTTTACGACACACGCGCACAGTCGCGTTGCTGCGTTTTCGAGCCGCACTGCACCGAGCATAAAAAAATCGACAGGAAAAGAAAAAACGTTGCAAGACAGTCGCATTATCGAGGTTACTGGGCACCTAATAGTAGTATGATGACAGTTTCATGTCCACTTCGATGGGCCAACGGCCATTAAAAAGGTAGTGAACGCTCGTTAGCACTTTTCGACGCCAGTTTTTTCTGTCGGTGACGGTAGCTGAATTTTAATTTTACCGACCAGGAAGAATTGATAACAATTTTCGCGTCGTTCATGTGCTTGCCATGAAAAGCCAAACACACGAACAAGCTGAAACACATGCTCTGTATGTCATTAGACCAAAGTCTGGATTACAATGTACCTCATGGCTCATGCAGTACACATACAGTATACCGCAGCACCTGCAGACCATGTGGTCGTAATGAAAGTGCAGGTACTATGTAGATGCAACTTTAAAACGCATTTCACAAGCTTCCTTATCAATTCCAGGTTTGGTTCTCAAATCGCCGAGCAAAATGGCGTCGAGAGGAGAAACTGCGCAATCAGAAACGCCACATGGGTGGTGGCGATCCAGGATCGATGTCAGGTGGAGCATCATCGTCATCGATCGGATCCAGCATCGGAGTCGGACAAATTCCGAGTCCGGGTTAGTAACAATTTTCAATAACGAAAATCGGCGCACGTATGAAAATATCACCTTTTCATTCCTTTTAGGCGGACCAATACCTGGAACCTCGATGGCCCAGCAGATGCACAGTTTGGGTTCAGCCGGAGCGGCAGCAAATTTCGGCACCGGATCTCAAATTCAACGGGCAGGTGCATTCCCGGGATCATTCCCTACGCCGCCCGGTACTGGCAGCTTCTACTCCACGCCGTTTGCACAAGCAGCTGATCCGTATGGGTTAGTGACAGCATGCATGCGTATTGACAGTCTCATGAGATACGAACAGCACAGTAAATTGATGTGTAATCCATTCTCGTTTCAGTTTCTCAACATCAGCATTCAGCATGGCTCCAACAGCCGGTCAACCATCGTCAATGATGGGTAGCGCCGATCCGTCGCACTATGGCATGTTCCCCACTTCAGCGGTAAGTGGCTTTCATGTAAGTTCCGCGTACTTCTGGCCTTAAATTTTTATTTTTTCGTTATACGTAACTGTCTTGCTGCACTGACAGTGCTAACAGCAGAATACATGTGGTACCATACGTGTAACATGATATCATAGCTTCAATTTCAGTCTCGCTCCTACGATCCATTACAACCGTATCGCCCAGCATTCATGAGTGGCACCACAGGAACTGGTGCCCAGCCCACGACCCAATTGGGCTCAATGTCGCCAGGACACCAGGCAGCTGCCGCAGCACAAAGCGTCGTAGTTACTACTGCTGGCACACCTCCTGGCACTGGAAGTGAGTGTGCGTATAGTCCAGCCACCAGCTCATGAGACGACTTTTTTTAAAGCTTGCTTGGCCGCATTCAAAAATGCTCCAGATACACGTGTTTTCGCAAACAAAAGAAAGAGATTGGCTGAGGGAGATGATGACAAGTTCCAGCTGGCTGACCTCAATTTGTTGCGTGCTTACGCGAACAGCAGCGTTGTTCAGCACACAAATGTTTTGGGAGTCAAAAGGGAATTTACGCACCGAGTGGAGAGCGTGTTTTAAAAAAATACGTGCGTTTCTCTTTCTTTCATTTCCGAAATACGTGGAACCGGAACATTGTTGGATCCGCACAAGCCAATTTAAAAAAAAGTCGTCTCATGAGTCCGTGGCTGGACTATACGCATACGGGTTTCACATTGGGCTCTAATAAGAAAGCTAATTGTTTGGCCGTCAATGCAAATCGTCAACTCTGGTCGGCAACAAAAGCACCCCTGAATGAGGGCGCGGGAAATATATAAATACATGGCATTGACGATGAGCTTTGACTATGTGCGTTGACGACATGAATATAAGTCGTCAAGAAGGTTACGGTATGTCATTATATAGTTGCATGCATATGATGTGCAAATGTTTTCCTTTCGGAAATAACCATTTATCACATTATCTAATGGGATAATTGGCCTCGGCACAAATTCCTTTCTGTGGGTTGCGGTTAATTACCGCTACATATGTACAAACCAATATACTGCACGTACCATAGGTGATTGCAACTGGTCAAAAGTTTAAGGACACTGGGGACAGGGGGACAGAAGATGAAACAAGTCTTGCGACTAATTACCAGTTATGGCGTGCTCAGTAATGACATGTTGTTATAATTTCAGGTCTAACTACATTGGGAATGCCGTTACTGCACCAGGGCGCTACCACGCAGTCACAACAACCAGACATGAGCGGACAGTACTGGCCCGGTGGGCGGTTGCAGTAGCTGCACATGACACGGGGTTCTGTGCACCAACTAGTTCCGGTACTGGTTCGAGTTCTGGAACCACTATACGACGCAAAAATCGATGCTCTTACCACCCTCCTACCACACAAATCCGTTCTCATCGAGCTTATGCACATGATTCAATATTTAACGATAATTTTGTCAAACAATGACGCGTGTATAACTACAGGATTGCCGATTAGGATTGCCGATTGATTATGTATTTTGTGATGTGTGCACTCTTAATAAGCGGCCCTGTTCTTGCCCAACAACAATGATATTATTATTCTGCACTTTTTACTTTGTGGTTTTGTGCGCACCTACATACATTACAAAATGCTAAAAGCTTACTGTGCACAATGTGGATCGCCAATAACGCCGTATGCAGGCCGACATGTGCGAATAGATAACTTCGATAATGAGCTTGTTCATGCAAACTAAGTCCAGAATTATTTGTTTGGTTGATTGCTTGTTATTGTTTGATAGCGTATGCATCTCTTGGATATTTGTTAAGGTATATGAGAACTAAATCACCTTTGTAATCAGAATGAAGAACAATTGTCCTGATCTGAAGATCTGACACTTTCGACAACCCAGTTTTGTTCTGTGTTTAAAAAAATTCACTTTTACAGCACATTTTTGACAGCATGGTTGTGCTTTTTCTGTAATTTATGGTTAGTGAAATTGTTTTGGGTTGTTTCTTTGTCTCCATGTCCACGACAACCAGTGATTTTTCGTCTGAAACACCATGATCCTATAAGTTTTGTTGATTGGTTGTGTTTGTGATTAACTCAATATGATGCCCCACAGGATTTTTGGTTTCCTGTAATCATTTGTGAGATACACCGTGAGTACCATGTGATCTGCTACCTGCCTGTGCAACAAGCTCTGTCTCGCGGGACCAGATCACATGGGTCACGCACGCACTGTGTCGGACGCCTGGGGTGAATTTCATAGGCGTCCGTTTCTTCGGAGTTTATTTCTATGATCACATTGTTTTTGCTTCATCTCTGCATATACTCTCCCCAACTTCTCTTTCTTTCGTTTGAAATTTTGATTTTTATTATTCCACTTTCAATCCAATCCGAGAATCGAGCTTATTTTCTACCCGTTTCACCAACCATTTCCGTTGATTCGATCGATCTGCGGCAACACACTGCATAGACGATGATGATGAGATGATAATAAAATCAATTGATTTATTGGTTTGATGTGTTTGGTGGCACAGGATTACTTTACTTCAATGTGGAAAATCTGCAAAAAACGATTGAGGCGGGCTGTGCGACAGCAGTGGGCAGTGGTTTTTAAAAAAAATCTAAAAAAATCGTACCAAAAGTTAAAAAAATTTTTACTATTTCAATTTCTAAAATTTCTCGATTTTTTGCTCTAAGAGTGCTATTGTTTGCGTAAAAATTGCTACTGTTGACATCACCTAACCCTACCATGGGTGTATTGGGTGCCATAATCGTTGTTTTGTGGCATCTAGACATAGTGCGCACACCCACAGGGCCTCTCATATGACTACACACGTACATGTGACTGGGTGGGCATTTATTTATCCATGCCCCAGAACGAAAGGAGTGATTCTACTTTGTATTCACTCTAATTTCACACTATGTGCAGCTTATTTTTTTTTTTATATTCTGAGCTCCGAACAATGATGATCATCATTACACAAGAGGGATCACAAAATCCAAAGACTAACAAAAGAAAGCTGTGCGATTTCTCCTGAGTGATCATAAGCTAAAGCCGTTAATAGATCCAAAGGACATATCACTGTCAGCATTTTTGCAGTCAATCTCAGTAGTTCGTTCATGGTCCTATTCAATTGCGCTCCTTTCGCTCCACGTCAGATTGCTCCAACGCTTCAAAGCTTCAGGCGGCCATGTTTGCGCGAGGGATTTGAGTTGATCTTGGATCTTCTCTTGAATTTCTTTACTCTATCCCGTCTTGGTGCTGTTGAAAAAGGCTTATTTGCGATGAATTTAGTCTCATCTTGATTGGAATTTGGTAAATTAGTGATGTGGTGGGTAGGATCAGTAGACAAGTTTGGTATGGGTTACTGTAGTTAGTTGGGATGGAAAGGGATGTGATGAAACTTTCGATTGACGATTGATCGAAAAGGTAAAATTCTTCGTCGGTAAAAAACCAGAAATCTCCGCAGCTTATTTGCATTGGTCGTGTACCTAGACGTCATAATTTCACCCAAAATTCCCATCCCGAATATCAGAAAGTCATTCCGTCACACAAGCACCACCTGGGGAAGGGTACGGGTGTGTACCTGACTATGGTTGGTACTTATCGACCATTGGACAGCATGGTTTTCTGTGCTTTATATGCACTTAGAACACGTTATGTAACAAAAATACCCCTATTTTGCACTTAAGCGCTCATTTTTTATCGTGTTGGGCAGATTTCGGCTGGAATAAAAAAAAAATTTTAACTAAAAAAAAATTTTTAAAAATTGGGTTCGAATAAAAAAATTTTTATTGACCACTGGCAGTGGGTTCAGCTAAGAGATGGGCCACGGGAAAGATGCCATTCTTGTACAATGCTTGTTCGGCTTTTGAAAAGTCACTTTTATCTACGCTGAGCTTCGACTTTCAGAGGTCTGGGTCAGTGAAATGAGAATTGTATAAAACTTGACCAGGCGCTAATTTTCACCGCGGACGATCCTCCCCCCCCCCCCGAATACAGATAAAAGCCCCCAAGGTGACCTATTGATCGAAAAGAAGCTGTGGTCCCCGCGCCACACACTGTATCTGCCTGTTATCATGATTTTGAAATGTGTCCACGCACAATTAGATGCCCACGCATGAATATTTGAGTTACCCTATGCGCACGATACATCGGTCCAAAAAAATCAGATTTTAAAAACGTGATAGACATTACATATACCATTCAGCCAAGTATAAGTAACAGCAACAGAGCGATTTTAACACCGGCCGATCCGTTCCGACCTACCTATACTACTGCTAGCTCCACTTCCAAGTTCGGAGAAGCACAACTCAAAAAACTAATTCATGGCAACAACAACCAACGTGTATTTCCCTTTACCTAAATGAACGAACAAACGCACTTTTCACTTTTTAGGTCGCATCTGTTCGGGTGTCTTGCCCTGTCTGTTCTTTATCCCACGATCCGCCCCATACTCAATCAACAACTGTGCCAACCCGGTCGACCCTTTCTGTTCGGCGTAGTGCAGTGCCGTGTGACCTTGGCGATCGTGCAAATTCAGGTTGATTCTGCCGGGTCCAGCTGCATCGAACAGTGCACGGCATGCCGATACACCCAGTTGATCGTGCTCAGCCGAACTGTTGAGGCACAGATAGATCAATGGCGTCTTACCGATGTCGTCGTAGGTCTGGAAATAGTTTCGGCTTCTTCATGGGTAGCAATAGATGATTTTTTAAAACAGTTATAGTCATTGATATGAAAAGGGTTTGATCTCCTCTGATTATTTCGCAGCAACACCCACACAAATATGAGACTGTGCTTTTGCCGAGTCACGACCGCATGGTTCAATTCAGCTTGCACACTGATTGCGTTTGTTAGCATCGTACGGCAACGGGCAGATTTTTGGCTGCGTTAAGACAACGTGGTCAACCATTCGACAAATACTTTTCCACAACGAAGCGATGTGACAGCAAATGTCACTCAACCGACCTGCTTGTTCACATCGCAGCCAGCTTGAATAAGCCGACGAATGATGTTCTCATAATTGTAGGCATGATCGTACAAAGTGCCACACACGACATGGAGAGGCGACACGTGTTCGTCGAAACGCACATTCACATAGGTCGCGTCAGCTCCATGGCTGAGCAGCAGCTCAACCATATCCAATCGGTTGTATTGCGCAGCCATGTACAACGCTGTCGCGCCCGATGGCGCTATCTGATTGACCTGCATCAAGCGAGGCTGTGAACGTTGGTGCACAAAGCAATGGGCCGGTATGCACTTTGCTATCATCACGGCGCCGGTGATGCGAGGACTTTTCCGATATAAACTGGCAGAATATGAGCAAAACGACCCCGATCACGACCTGACCTAACGACCAAAAATACAAGCCTTCGTGTGGAATCTTATGTGCACCAAACGTGTTCAGCATTCAAACGCAGACCAACCTGAGCCCCATTATCCAACAAGAATCGCACCACGTTCACGTCACCACTCTCGATAGCATCAATGAGCGCTGTCGTGCCGTACACAGACGCACCGACTGCATTCACATCATGACCATTGTCAATCAGCCGTTGTAATTCCGAGATGGGATATTCTTCGTAAACGGCCAGTTGCACAACACAGGGATCAGTCTCATCCAGGGGTGGGAACCGGGAAGACATTGGCACACACGAAGGAAACAAAGCTGAGAAGCACTGAAACGTCAACAAGGACATGGACAGGTTAGGGTTGCACAGTGACACTGGAAGCAATAGCAAAGGGTCGGACACCCACACACACATTCACAAACCGATATTGACTATTCATGACGAAACGCACTTTATTTTATGCCCGAAAACTTGGATCTCTCATGCAACTGCGACAAAAAGGTCATAGAACTGGCGAAACCGAATTCACATAAGAATATCGCAATCGCAACCGGTTCCCATTACGTGCATACAGCCATTAGGTTAATTTAGATCGGATTCGGTACCCTGTCACTACAACTTCAGTGCACCAATATGTATCTGTACCCACAACAACCGATTTGCGAAAGCGATGACAATGAACAGCAAAATACCACGATTGTGTGGAGTGGACACAGTAGCAAAGAGTGATAACAATACATACAACTGCAGGGAAATCAATCGGATACACGAAAAAACAAATTTTTAGGCTGTTACCTACTACATAAATACAGAACGACAATAATTAACACCACACAACGTGATTACACGTATATAACAGCATTGATGTGATTTCAAATACGAACGGCCTGTTTTGAGTAATTGAAGTTGTATACATAAATTCAAATTTTCCTCAAAACCAACCACGGCATGGTTATGATATAAACTAGCAAAATGCGTTATCACGCAATTCAACCAACAGGTTAATGAACGCTAAATGTAGCAATAATGTATATCACGTCACATCAATGAATAACCGAAGAAAAAATTGTCTATATTTTGTGCGCTTATTGTAACAGACCGAGAGTTGAGTCCCATTTTGTTGTGTAGTTCGCCGGTGGGATTGGTTTGGTTGACTTCATACTTTGTAGTTGTAGGAGTGTTAGAATTCAGCACACAAGAACACAATTAACCGAGTCGCAGCGCTGCAAATCAGAAATACTTGTTCACGATGATATTCAACTTCACAATTTCAAATCGACCATCAAAACTCCTTGCGACTAATATCTTTTTAATAAAGCAATTTAGTAGCAGAGACACCACGTGCTAAACTACACTAAGCTTGACTAAACTGACAAAAGGCAAAAAAGAACCAACCGATAACAGCTTCGTCCGCAAAATATCTCACGTCAAATTCACCATCATCATCTTTCAATTTGCTCAACAACGGCTTCACGTCACTATTCAGGGTCCTGCAAGGAAAAAATTCATTTAAAAAATATTTTATTATTCAGGCGTAGACAGGACTCCAAATTAATTTTTTCAACAATTTGCTAAATACAACAGTCACACAATGCTCTCGCATCCCTTCATTCGGAAGAACCAGCAGAAACACTAATCAAACAAAATCATACTTCTGATCCAAAGCCGGTCCGACCCGCTGCAGGGTCTTCGCGACATTGAACCGCACATTCGGTACATTATCACCAGACAGCTCGATAACGGTCGGCAACAACTGCTTGGTGACCACATCAGCTCCGCACGCTTCGGACATCACCTGAATCCACATGCTCTCATTAATGACCGCTCTTAGACATGGAGTTTTTGTCGATTTAAAAACGTACATTTATGCAAAACAAGCAGGTCAATCGGTGTAAGTAGTTGGTGTCCTTTGCCAGCGCGATCACTTTCGGTATGACTTGTTGCTGCGCCCAATCGTTGCCGAATTTTTCGATCAGCGCTTTTAGAATGTTTGTGGCTGCCTCGCGGATGGCGTACACTGCAAGGAGGGGTTGGATTTTGATCATTGATTTTCTTCGTTTCAAGAAAATTGTTTTTTTCATTTAACTCACCATGATCCGTCAGCCATTGCAGACAGAGGGGCAGAAGCTTTTCGTCGAAGAACTGCTGGCCCTAAAGAACAGAAGACATTACTTTATTACGTTTCGTGACGCACAAAAAGCCGCAAAGCACACCAATTGTTGAGCCAACAACGGCATGTATTCAACAATGGCCAGTCTGACACGCCATTTTCCATCCTCGGCCAGCTCAACGATGGCCGGCAACAACGACTGCGACAGTTGATTGGCGCCGATCACGTCGTTCACCTAAGTGTTTTCTCTTGCTTGTTTATTTTCTCTTTCAATAAATCAAGTAATAACCCTAACAATCTACCTTGTCCAATGAGCTAATGATATTGAGTCGCACTTCGGCCGTTTCGTCTTTCAACAACAACAGATAGACGGGCAATAGATGCTCGACGGTTAGATCGCTGCCCAATACTGGCGCTAGACCCATCACCTGGAACGAATTTGCGCTATTTTGCTTTTTTCTTGGCTGTTGTTAATTTTTTTGAGCAAACCCGCAACCAAGAGAACAAAACGGTTTCTTGTTTTTATGATTATGAATATGTTGTGAACGAAACAGTCACAATAACGCTCAAAGCCAGACTGGCTCTAAAAGACGAGGGCCATGAACCTACCCAAGTAAGTACTTGAATGGCAGACTCAAACTGAATAAAAATACTGAATGAATGTGGCATAACAACACTACAATGAAATCTTGTACGACCGAAGCAAACCACAAGACCACAATCCGTCCAGGTCCAACTGACCTGCGAAGCGAGCGCTGACTTGACGTGCTGGTTCGGATCGGTGACTAGTTCTTTTACGGTTGGCAACAATCCGCCCATCAACAACTGCTCGCGACCAGACGGCGGCAGCGCTTGACAGAATTCTGCAATAAAAATACAATTAGTTCCTAATACTTGTGATTTCGTCCCTGTCTTGCTTGATTCCATTGGTCATATCACGTCATGAGTCGGGATCGGGCGGTATCGGGTACCCGGCATTAGGGTTAGAGGTCGGGGGGGTACCCGTAGGGATCGGCGTCGGTCATGTAGACCGACACCGACACCGACACTTTTTTGGAAAGTACCGACACCGGCGAAAAAGCACGCCGACACCGACACCGACAGTGAAAAAATGACCGACACCGACAGTAAAACCGAGTTTGCCTTTTTTAGCCCTAAAAACTTATTTTTAGACCTAAAATGCCTTTTTGGACAAAAACCGGTGTGTTGGTGTACTTCTCACCTGAAAAAAGAGGGATCAAATACCAAAACAAAAAACAATTATGAACTTTGTATGATAGGATAGGTCTGTCTCTTTGTCGCAGGAACAAACAGGTTCTGTCCGCCTCTCACTCTCAGTGAAACATTCAACGTTGGAACGAACCGGATTTTTACCATGAGCGCAACTTTTGTTGTTCAGAATTTTGTGTTTTCATGTTTGAAGTGGTACAAAGGCATCGGCCACTATAAAAAGCGTCGCCGAAACCCCTCATTTTGTTAGCTAAACCTATTTCGAACCATTTTTGCATATTTGCAGGCCTATTTGCACTGCTGCAGAATTGAAACTGAACCGTGTATGAGGAATTGGTCGTTCAAAACCAGCGCTTGGCGCTTTTTTATATGTTGTGGACAACTAAAGAACATAATCAGTACGAAATATATTTTTTTTCTAATAATAGTTGGCTGCCGAAAAATTGGGGACCGACACTACCGACACCTGAAAAAAACCGACACTTTTGTGGACCGACACCGACATTAGTAGTGTCGGTACCTACACCGACTTTTTTCCGACACCGACGCCGATCCCTAGGTACCCGACACCCGACATCTGGAAGTACCCGACACCCGACACCCGACATCTCAGAAAAAAAGCCGACACCCGACACCCGACAGTTGCAAAAAAAACCGACACCCGACATCTGGGGCCGAGGCGAATACCTTCCCGTGGTGGCGCCCGAGCAACGACGCTGCCGCTGTGGCAAATGGCAGCGCCGGCCGAATTCGCCGAAAACTTTTCCCGACCAATGGAACCATGCGCAAGCCGGAGCCCCGAGTGGCACCACATTGGACTACTGGCCTGCAAGGACAATGTGGGAAGGGGCGATGGTCCTCCTGAGCGGCTGGCCACCGCGGAAAAAGATGCGCTACGGACACAAAGATGGACGATCTAACAGATTGCTTTCGGATTTTATGTCACAGTATTCCGCACCGTCCGGTATTGCACCGTTGTACATTGTTGTGGCTCTGCCTGCGTACATTTAATTTCTGATTGCATGCTGTCTGTGTCTGTCTGTCCGTGATTTCGTCCACCTTCTCACCCTTCCCTGTCCTGGTTCTGTATTTATTTTTCATTCCCGTAACTTGCACACCCTGTTTTGTATTTATTTTCATGTCCGTAAACTCCACACCCGGTCTTGTAATTATGCTTCTTTCACTTAATCATCTTATTTATGTATTTGAGTGGGTGTCGACGCTATAAACTAACACCCGACATCTAGTTTTTGAAAAAAACCCGACACCCGACACCTGTTTTTAGACCAAAAACAGGCAAATGTTTGCTCATTTGCATCACGAGTGCAATTTTTTGGCTCAAGTTACTGAATTCAAGTATTTTCATACGAAATAAACACCAAAATGTCACATTCTGCGTCTTCGGAAACATTTGGTTCGAAGAAAATTTTCTCTCAAAATTCTTCTCTCAGCAATATTGATGTTTTGAACCGTAAGTGTCGGGTGTCGGCTGTCGGGTCCGAAAAAACCCGACACCCGACATCTGGGGTACCCGACACCCGACACCTACGCTTTTTGGCACCCGACACCCGACATCTCTCTAACCCTACCCGGCATCGATATCGCCACCCAAAAAGAGTCGGCTATCGGATATCGGCATGATTTTTTTCAAAACATCGGGAATAACATTTTTCGATTTTCGTGATAGACCCCCTCTCAAAAACAGCTTCGCAGATATGCCTTTGCTTACGAACTGAAGACGTCTTTGAAGTATCGGCTATCGGGTATCGGCATACCGCAGATAACGATCCCTGGTCATGCATGAGATTCGATGAACTCCATGGAGTCTGCTTTTTTAATAGAATCGCTTAACCATGCAGCAATTGCTACGTCGCCTGATTTGGAAATGACAAAAAAACTCCAATGACGATTGCTTGCAAAAAACAACAACACATGCAATCACAAACTGACTGCCCTCTGAAGAAGAAAAAAAACTTGATAACCACAAAACGCGCACCCTTGATTTTCGCGCTAGCCACAGCCCTCACTTCCGCTTCATTGTCTTTCAGCAGATTCACCAATGCCGGTAAGAGATCCTCCTTGGAAATTTCGGGGCCGACCGCTTTTTGCAGCTGAAAGTTCACTCAGATTACATGGAACACAAATGTGGTTTATGGTTTCAAAAACTGAGAAACAACAAATGTCGCACTTCGGTGTATTTTTCCGCGGCCATGTAGCGCACACGCCATGATTTGTCCTCGATCAATGCCATCATGGTCGGTTTGATCAGCTCACGAACCTCGTCCGGTTTCAGCAGTCCGGCAATTCCGACGCACGCCTCAACCGCCAGCAAACGCACGCTGTCCTGCAAATCGAATGTTGATCGCAATTTTTCCAATACGTTGTTTTCTGATGCAATAAAACATTTTCATTTTCATCTCGGATTTGGAGTTTCAATTGTACCGAAAATTTTGATGTTCTGTTGCACGCGTAAATTTGTGAAAAGCATAGATCACAACAACCGAATATCCAAAAAACACATAAGTACCTGTTCATCACTGGCGAGTTCATGGAACAGATTGATGAACGGCGGTTTGCCAGCGGTTTCGTGTTTGAGCGAGTCCAACTCGATCACCTTAGCGAACGCGCCCAACTTTGACGCGGCCGCACGACGCACCATCGGCGTGTCGTCACGCGCCAACGAACGGAATAGACTGCACATGCACGTATTTGACAAATAATTTCACAAACCACGTGACCACGGCAGGTCAATCACCAGGTTTGATGGGTCAGGCCTTTCGATTTCCACAAAGAATTTTTTCTAAAAAAAACGCACCCTCTCAACTCCTCTTTGAGCGCAGGTGACACGCGCGGATAGCACACACTGAACAGACCGCAGGACGATGTGCGTGACGTGAACCAATCACCTGTGTTGAAAAGATAACCGTTTTGTGAGAAAGACTTTAACCCACCGAACTGACAGTAACCTCAAAAAATGAACTCTTAAATCAAATACCGGTAGCCAATCGGCGCAACATTGGAATGAAATGTTCTTCAAGAGAGGGCGATGAGTGTTTGTCGGCGATTGTGCGCAGCGATTCAACGGCCTTGTCGCGCACAACAGTCTCTTCCACCGTTGCAAGGTTCTCGAGTGGCGCCTGAGTGATAATGAAAGTGACCATTGGTACATTTTTTTCAATTATTTTCTATCTCGACAGAGAACTGCAGTTTTTTCAAAAAAAAGTGAAGCAAACCACCGCTTTCAATAAAAAAAGAAAAAACAGATATAATAATGATGCGACTACAAACTCAACTCAACTAACCAACAAACAGTGAACGAATTCGGGGCCGCCAACGAGAGGGCAGAAATTACCGAGCTGTTCAGCAAGGGCCAGAAGCACTTCATCTTCATCGTAGATTGTATCTGAAAAGATGCTGGGTTTTTTCGACTTCGGCGAAGATTATAATTTGTGTAAAAACTGACGTACCGTAAAAACCTAAAGTAGAACGGAGCTCTATTAATTCATTCACTTTATTTTGGGGATGAATGCTGGAGGTTAGGGTTCTATTTAGTGAGGCTCTACTAATAACTGCCTGACCGAACCTGTAAAAAATTGTTTTCAGAACTGGCCAAAAATGCATTTGAAGGGGATTTGTTCTCTTACAATTGCAGTTATTCGTGTATATTCATCAACCGAAGGCGCGTTATATTATCTAATCGAACGACCAACGTTGTGTGCAATTACCTGTGTACATCTATCACTATCAGGCCTTTACCCCTGCCTGCCTAACAGCTTACTGCATGGGCATGGGGATTTGGTTTGGGGGCTCTGTTCCGGGAGAGGGTTCATAAAATGCACTGACCCGTTTTAGACGGGAGCTACTCCGGGGAACTGTATTCCGGTAAGTGAGGATCTATTCAGGTTTCTCAATCTATCAGGTAAATTTCACATAACGGCAACAAAGATGCAAAAAACGGAAAAAGGCAAATCCACCTGTCAAAAACGGGATCAATTCATTTCTGGTTCGTTCCACACCAAGCGCCAATGCTATCGTAGATAATTTTCGAATGCTGTTGAGACGCAGCTGAAAAAACGTCGTAAATATCAATTTCAGCGAGAAAACAAAAAAGTGGCGCCGCCAGTGGGGAGCTTGGATTTTCGTTTTTTGTTTACTGGTATGTCGGAAATAGAACAACCCCAAATTGAGAGATCCTGTGATTTAGGGGTCCTTTTTCCTTCTTTTTTCCGAAACGGTGGCCCTCCTTCAGAGGCAAATGGACCAACGGGGTATGGCCCCTCTGGTCCCCCTGGATCCGCCCTGCTGCCCCCGGACCCGCCCCTACGCCTACATACACCTGCCACATACCACTTGGGTCCCACACATCCACATCCACACCTCCAGTCTTGAAAACCTGCGCATTTGGTGAACCTCACACACCCTACCTTGCAATCGTCTGCAGGCTGGGTACGAGGTACCTTGCAGCCATCTGGATCCATCCCCAAGCCCCAAGGGTGCATCTCCCAAGTCCCAAGGGTACCTTGCGGCCATTTGCCTGCCACCACACTATACTGTCATAAAGAACCGTTCTTTATTTTTCGTGAAAAAAAAACGGTTTTTTTCCGAAAAAAAACCGTTTTTTTTCTAAATACTTTTCCAGTACTTAAGAACGTAATTTCGAAAAATATAACAATTTCAGTGCAAAATTTATTCGAAGTGACGAGAGTGCTCTTGAAGAGTGTTGAAGTCAGTCGAAAACACTTGGTTTACACGCTTTTTGGCCCATTTTGGGCCGGTTAATTTTTGTGCTCGAGCCAATTTTTCACTGAAATCGAAAAACTCATCAGTTTTGCATTACAATTTTTTGGAAAAATTGGAATAAAGTACCGATATTTTTCCGATCAAAAACCGAAAAGGTACCCTCGGAAAAATAAATGGAAAAGTATTCGGGTCTCGGAAAAAAACGGTTTTTTTTCGGTTTTTTTTCGGAAAAAAACCGTTTTTTTTCGCCTGCCAGTATACACCACACTGCCTCTCACAAGCACCTGCCCATAATATTTTAGGCGATTTTCGGCGAAAATCTGGAAAACGCATTATTTTTACCTCGTTTTTTTGCCAAGGTTGTATCACAAAAACGGTGTTTTTTGCCTTTTTGAGTAACGAAAATCATACCTCACGCCTCCGGTCCCAACCCCGCATCATACGTACCCCCACACACGGACCTGCCGCCTGCCACTACACTGTTATCCGTTACCCTCTCTCACTGCCTTGCACTTTTGTGTGCCGCAGTGACGTTTCACTCGGTCAATAAGATCTGCTCGAGGTCCTTTATGGAGGCCAATTTGCCAGTTGTTCGCACCGACCAAGCCTGGCACCTCGCCCGTCTGTAAAAACAGGCCGAACCGGCCAAAACTCACTGCTGCTACATTATTGTGTTCCCTACCTTATCCAACATAGCTAACCTGAACGTCCTCATTTCGTAATTCATCAATCAAAACAGCAATCGGATAGAGGGAGTCTTCGGCCTCTTCCTGACCGGTCTGCGGCTGAACTGCCATGTTTATTTAGTCCAGATTCGTCCTTCACCAAGTCTGAAAACTGTGTGCATTTTCAAAACAAGATGTCGACTCCAAATCGAAAACAATTTGACGAAAGCTTTGATTACACCCCTCCCTCGATAAAAGTTACAAGCGGGGATAAAAATTCTCGGTTCCCTTCCCCTCCCCCAAAAGTACTACCCTGCCCGGTATTGGTATTATTGAGGGTCAAAACAAGTGGTGTTGAGCCTAGGCATAGTCCACCCAATCCCAATCTATCTATCGTTAACACACTGACCAAGCACCACACTGGTCAAAACCATTATTTTGGACCAAAAATCTCCAAAAAATGAGATTTGTGCAGCCGCGTGCAGCGTACGTATATGACCCGATGGACCCAATGGACCCGGTTCAGAGGTGTCAATCGGGTCGGGTTTGGCCGGCCCGGCCCGGCACGCAACCCCTGACAGGTCGGCTCGGCCCGGCCCGACCATGGAAAACATCGGCCCGGCCCGGCTCGGCCCGACAGTGTAGGCCGGAAAGTGTAGGCCGGAAGAATACTGATCTTTTTTGTCAAAAAAACAAAAAATTCTGATGGATTCGGCAACTTGTAGTACTTGTTTATCTGGCAACTTTTTCATTGAAAGCAATCATTTTTTAGCCAAAAAAAATGGGTTCAGAAAAATCGCAAAAATTACGAAAATTTTTTGGAAAACTGACCCAAACAATTCAGGCCGGGCCGAGCTTTGACCGCCTCGGGTCTCGGGTCTCGGGTCGGGCCGGGCCGGGCCGGAGATTTGGGGGATCGGACCGGCCAAACCCGGCCCGATTGCGACCTCTATAAACACACTTTCCGCAGAAATTGTTCGCAAACTTTGGCTTTTTGACGATTTTTTCCTTTGACCCCATAATCGGCCTTTGGCTCGGGCCGGGCTGCGATGCGATTTTGGACTTTTAAATCGGACCGGGCTGGGCCGGGCCGGGGCTGATTTCAGGGTTAGTTAGGCTTTCTTTTCAGGCCCAACCGGTCCGACCTCTCGGGCGGGGGTCGGGGTGCCCGGCCCGAATTTTTTGTTCAGATTTAACCCAATTTTTGCGATTTTTAGCCTATTTTTTTGGTTGAAAATTCATTGTTTTCCATGAAAAAGTCGTCAGATAGACAATACTGATCACTTACTTGCCGAATCCGTCAGAAATTTTAGTATTTTTTGACAAAAAAAATCCCTACTTTTTCAGTAAAATAAGTCACTTCAGAAGCTTCGGGCCGGGGTGCTCGGCCCGGCCCGGCCCGGCCCGAGCCAAAAGCCAAAAATCGCCGAGGTCGGGCCGGCCAGATTGCGTGCGACCTCTGCTTTGAGGGGCTCTATTCCGGGGGGCTGGGGGCTCTATTAATTCTCTCGTTTCAGGCTTTGAATCAGGCGTGGACATGAGAAATGTACACAGGTCTTCCTGGCTGGGGCCTAAGCCTAAGCCTGAATCGAAGCCTGAGCCAAAAGTTGAACGAAAGAGAAATCCCTCCCGATGAGCCGGAGTTTTGGCCAAATCTCTGACTGACCGAGACCGTTCTTTCTTTCGTTATTCCGTGCGGAGGAGGTACTGTATAAAGGCAGTCTACAGGAGGTTGTCACTCAGCCCCCGAATACCGTAACCCACCGCAAGCGAGATCGTTGCGAGACCCATGCTGATCGCTGCTTATCGACACGTGTATTAGCGGCAGCAAGCTGGAAATTGTCATCGTGCGCGTCGATCACCAAAACTTGGAAATGTTGGTTGGTGTTGGCGCTAACATGCAAAACATAGATAAAAAACAAAATGGTCTCGACACGATCTTTGCAGATCAAAATTACGGTGGGTTACGGTATTCGGGGGCTGAGTGACAACCTCCTGTAGACTGCCTTTACGTATGTAAATCGTGCCGGGAAGACTCATTATAAATAAAACGGATTAAACGGATTAACCGGATTAAACGGATTTTTGCGTGCTGGGGGGAAGACTCATTATTTCTTTGCAAATAAAACGGATTAAACGGAATCCAGCTGGAACTTGGTCCTGAACCAATGTTTGGGCTCAGGCTTGAGTTCAGGCTTAGGCTTAGGCTTACGCTCACGTTTAGGCATATATGTTGGCTTCAGTCTTGGCTCAGGCTTAAACTTAGGCTTAGGCTTGGGCTGATTACACGCCGGGCACATACAACATGCATAATGAGTCTTCCTGGGAAACGGCCCTGGGGGGAAAACTCATTACGGGGATTCCGTTTAATCCGTTTTATTTTCAAAGAAATAATGAGTCTTCCCGCCAGAGCCTCTGCAGGATAAACTGATTACAATAGTAATGAGTCTTCCATCAACCGAAATTTGCGAACCAGCACCTGCGTTGTGTCGATCCGTGATGCCCTCAGCAGAGCTGCTAGATTTTCCAAGGCAAGCAAAGCAAGAACACAGACTGATGCATGACCATATTTACATGGTTGATGGTTCTTGCTTTGCTTGCCTTGGAAAATCTAGCAGCTCTGCTGAGGGCATCACGGATCGACACAACGCAGGTGCTGGTTCGCAAATTTCCTGAACAAACAGAGAAACCTAGGGACTAATCTCCATAAGTAGCTGAAGTTCTGTTTTCACATCATCCTAAATTACAATTTCATGATTATCATTCTGTTCTGTTCTGATCGATTGTGCCTTTGTTCTCGTCGTCAAACGTTGCTATTTGCCGTTTTCAATATTTTAGAGGTGAGTCTCGTCCTGGTATGTTGCTGTCATTTGTTCTCAATTTATTTCCACATTAATGTTGTTTGCCGTGTCCCGGGTGTTTCCGGTTCTTTTGTTGGTCACTGTGAAAACGAAGAAAATAAAACTTGAAACTTGAAGTTTGTTGCGTGCCATGACGTTCCTTCAATTTCAACAGCCAATGACTTTTATTTTCTGTGGAACTCTCGTTTATTGTGAAAACGTCTTGCTTCAGCTGGTGTTGTGTGTGTGTGTGTTTGCAGCCAGAATAACTGATTTGTTCACAAACAGAATCCGGCTGGTATTTTGCATTCATTTGTTTCATCATCTTGTTTTTCACTAACAAACTCAACAAATGTGCAAACTTTGACAATGCTCTTTTACTACGCTCTAATCAACATACATTCATGAGGTGGCCAAATCTCACACAATGATGTTGTATAAAAGTAACACAGAATAGTGATGAGTTAGAGAGAATATGAAACACAGAATAGTGATGTTTCAGTAGTGCACGATGAAGGTGTCCCAGGGCATCTTGCAAGTTGCTTACTTCCTGAAACAGAAAGAAATGGTTATTAATATGCACATGCCGCCTCCTCTGACCCTAAAAGGTAATAACGTAAGAATAGGTTACATTGCCCAGAAGTGAGCAAGCAATAAACTTACAGCCAGAACGGGTTGTAGGCGATCGGGGCCGAGTAGATCGGGCTGAAAATGCACGGCTAATATACTAAATTTATATAAACAGGATCCAAATTTACTAAACGCAAACCACAAAGAAGAAAATCTATCAAACTTACGCAGCAGCGAACGCATACGGATTGTATCCGAATCCATAGCTCCACCAGGCCTGTGCTGTGGGGGCAACGACGGCCAACAGAGCCAAAACAGCCAGAACGATCAGGCAACGCATGTTGAATCGGTTGAGTTCAGTTGAGATTTTACGAAGGAAGAGATCGAGCCTAAAAGTTGCAGGAAATTTTGGCATGTATGTGTATCGAAAGCTGACAGTTTGATGCTCATTTGAAATGTACGTGAAAATCAGTTGACCACAGCAACGGTGCAGTAGGTTCACGATCACAGGATGCATACATAAAAAGAATTCCATAATACAGTAATCTAGCACAGTAATAACGCGCATATAAATAGATACAATTCTAAAACAAGCAAGAGCCCCCAAAATCAACCCAAATTATTTCTCGCCGACCAAGCCTCCAAGGAAGTCTTCAGAAGTGAGTTTGAAAGCGAATGCTTTTTTATGAGAATTTGCTTCTCTATTTATACCGTTTGCGACCGCTGAAAACTAGTTGATTTAATTTATTCCGCGATTTTTTCGTTTCTTTCTTTGAACGTCAATGCTTATTGTTTTATTATGAACACGTCTGGAACACCAGAATGTCCTAATGCATCAATAGTTGCATATAATTCGTACATACTTCATTCTTTAACTTTAACGACGATTAAAAAAAAGAGACAAAAAACAATGTCTTCATCACAGAGAAGTGTCACAAAAACTTGTCTGCCCTCGACTTGTGCCGCTTTTTTACAAAAAACCAAGCACAACCTATACATTGTGGTATGTATACCTACAAAAGCGCATATGTTCACATCACCGCGCACGAAAATTTGACGTGTTTACGTTCGAATGAGCACTAAATAATCGCCGACCGAATCGGATATTTTTTTCGAAATGAAGATCTGGTTTTTTTGCTTTTCTTTGCGCTTCAAAAATGTTAATCGAGTATCTTTCATGACACTCAGTCTGTATAGTTGTTTTTCTGTTTCGCGAGCCCTGGGCCCTACAATCTCGTTCTCCGAGAGAACAATGAACAAATTCTCGCTTGTTGATTGGCTGCTGACCTCGCGGGCTTTGTTCTTTTTGTTCTCACAGGGAGCGAACTGAGTTAGGGCCAAATAACTCGAAACAACTCATTGCTGTTCAGAGAGCAATGCATTTAGAAACACTGATTGCTGATTGCCCCAACAGATGAAAACAAAATGTAAGCTATTCGAATGTGTTGTGAAAGAATGAAACAAACAAAGAATGAAGAAGCAAACGTTGTCGAACTTCAATGTGAGGTCCGTACCGAGCTCAAAAAGAAGTAACTCAAATAAACGGCTTAGCCGTCCCAAGCATGACCGGATTTGAACGGAAACTCGTTTGTGTGCCACTGTAAACTTTCAAAGTTCTGCCACCCACGCCGTTCCAATTTTCATTTATGACATCCACCACCCGGACATTTATGACATGCAGTACTGCAGTGTAGATACATGTACCTAACCGGGTAATGTTACCAAATCACGACAAGATGATAAAAACGCATTTTGGGTGCAACAATCATGCACGAAAACTGTTCGCTCCTGGGTGTACCTTGAACCACCAACCTTTGGTTAACAGCTGAACGTTCGATCGACTGCGCCACGGAAACAGTGATGTCCCCGCGCCCACGAGTGAACTTGAATCCAGTTGCCATACCATATTTGGCATCGAAAAATTGCACTGCCTTCACTTACCCGTGTTTTTTTAGAACAAAAACTCAACCTCAAACTGTATTCCATCTTTGTGTCCAACCATCTGACGTCATGTCAGTCAATTAAGGTGCCATTTCGCGTGGGCAAAATCGTGGATAGGTCCCCAAAATAGCGAGCAGGTGAGCGACTAACCGTTGGTTAATTTTGTCATGATCCGGCTTATCAACCGTAACATGCTTGACCTAAACAACGAAACAAACCGGCCTGAATTGTGCATATCTGCTGTATTACCATGCAAATGAGTTATCAGGAAAGGTATACCCACTCGACCTGGCTGTTTTCTCATTTCTTGACCAGATTACTATTATTATTATCATGGCACCCGGCCATTATGAGGTTCATGCAGGGCTCAAATAAAATATTTATGACAGCAGCTTGTATGATATGTTTTTCAAAAGTTGGGGTTTGTCTTCTGCATGTGTAGGGTGACCCATTAAGTAGGGAAACCCTTTTGAGAGTCCAGACCTCATCCCTACTTTTTCAGTTTGAGAGAAATTTCGCGCCTCATTCGGAAGCCCAGGAGATCTGTTCTTTCTGTTAAAAGTTGAACGAATTATTGATGAATGTGTTTATGCATTACAGGACGGTTATTTAAAACTCGATTTTTATAATTTTGTGTGTCCTTCTATCTCATCTTCACACTATCAGTTCGCCCAATCACAACCCTATTTGTACGCAAATAAAAGAGTTGGGATGCATCATTTACGGTGCTGTTGATCGGCAAAACGTCAATGAATTTCTCTGTCAACTCGTCCAAACCGCGTGTGGCCGCGCACTTTCTCGCAGTTCAAGTCCATATCCTCTACCAAACGGCGAGCTGATCGCCGAATATCGTATTTCAATCGAGTATCATTGTCGGCTGTCGACTGCCGACCACTTTTCGATTGATCTTGCACACTTTAGTCCCATCAAACCTCTTGCTGACCTTCCAGATTACACTCTTGGTGGGGATTCAGGGCAGCGCTTGTAAAGCTTTGAATACTGATGACGGATTTTGTCTCGATTTCTCGTGAAACGATAAAAACATGTTCTTCTATCGTAAACTGACAACGGGCATCATGTTGCTACACAAAGACAGAGCAAGAAATAATTATCAGCTGCGCCTAATTATAAAACACCAGCTCCCAGCCTCTGGCTCAGTGTTTCGGACGTGCTTTTTTGTTAGCGCGTGTAAGCAGCTAAAATGCGACTGAACTGTTTGGCTGGTTGCGTAGCTTATTTGTCAAAAACATTATCAATTGAAGTTCTTACACAACAAACTAGATCGCTTGGGCTTCAGAATGAGGTACAAACTGTCTCTGAAGCTGTAAGCACGTTTGGCCTCTTAAATGAATTCCGCACTTTTTGGGTCATACTGTATGTGGGTGCAAAGCACCACGCTCAGGTATGTAAGTCATGTCCGTCCCCGTCTTCGCCTCCAAATTACCTGCTACGTGTGCAAGAGCAAGTCAACGTCACACACGGATATTACATGATATACGTGTGTACATATACGTATTTCAGAAAAATTTTTATAGCTGCGGGCAAGTGCTGAATTTTTTATTCAAGTTTATCGTCGGAAGCCGACCGATTGGTGCGCTTGATTATTGGCTATATACTGTCAGCAGCACAAATGTGATGATGTTTCACATGCAATTTGTCGTCGCGTGCCGAAGTGTTCAGGAATATGATATAATCGCAGTCTGATATAGGATAAGGATTTTCCAAGTTTGGTTTCAACGGTCCTCATTCTCCTGGTTAACTGTATGCTCCGCTTTTTACGAGCACCTTAATTTTATTCTTTATTGTCCACCGACGCGTTGTGACACTGACTGTTGCCATGCGCGATTCCTCCGAGACACATGCATGGCTCATGATGACTGGACTTTATTTTTTCGTAGGTAATCCAAGACTTGACATTTTAAGCACGACTATCTTGCTTTTTGGTCAACCAGTAAGTACAAGGGCAGCAACCTTGCGCTCGTCACATGGGCGAAAATAAAGTTACTTTGGTCACGTGGCTATTATTGTATTAAGGATAGGGTTCACACGGGATCGCAAGTCCGAGACCGGGATCACGATCGGGACAAACTCCATAAATTTTCAGGCTCGGGATTGGAAAAACGTTCGGGATCGGAATTAGGCAAAAGTTTAGGGTCGGGAGCAGGATCAATGCAATTGTTTTTAATCGTGTAAGATCTGTGAGATTTTGTGGCTTTTTCAAAATGTTTAGCACTCGAAGTCAGTTGAAAGTCTTTTATGAACGAAACTGATGTACAAATAAGCGATTTTGAGTCAAAATATACAACGTGATAAAAAATGAACAATTTTCTGAGAAAAATAACGAAAGAACTACGAATGGTTGAAGGCGTTTAATCCCGAACAATTTTTTTGAAATCCAGATCGGAATCGGGATTTATTTGGAATTTTCGGGATCGGTGTCCAAAAACACTTCGGGTTCGGGATCGGGATTCCGTTTGAACCTTAATTAAGGATATTTCTACATTTACTGATGCCACTAATTTCGACTAGCGTAAAAGTTCCTTATTATCTGTCTGAGAGCAAGGCTAAAACTGCTTGAAATTCTGGTCACTTGACATGACCAAGGAAAGACCGAACAGGACCAATCACCAGTTTGATTTCTCTCAATATCTTATTCACAGGGTGTCTCGTCCGAGCAAAACGCTTGGTTCACAATCAAGTGAATCAAAAGTGTCAAAAAAGAACATAGCAAAAAAACCTGAAAAGCAAATGCTGCTTTGTAACACGAGCAATGAGGAGGGCCCAGGCCGTTTCATTCACTGCATTCCATTTGTCGTCTTTTTCGTTTTTTTGTCATTTTATGCGTGCAAGACACTCAGATTTGAAAGTCACCACAATTTCCATCCAGAACCGTCTGACCACAAAATTCATTTTATAATCCAATTCGATACGCGATAAGGTTTATATGCTGGGCTGTCTCTTGTTTTATAGCTGTTGGAATGAGCCGACAGTTTTTATGGTAACAGAAACATAGGACTGAACATCGGTTTCCCATGCTATGAACTGAATGAGAATGAGCCATCATTATTGTTCGGTGCTCTCTAAAAGTGCGTCACAACAAAATTAAACGCAAAAAAATAAGATTGATTGGCAAATTTTAATCTAGTGATAATGCAGAGGCGGTGCACGTGCACACGCACGCTGACAATCGTCTGTTGCTGCCGTGAATTTGATGCACACATACAGTACGGTAGGCCTTTGATTTGAACCATTCAATAAATTTCAAGAGATTAGTTTCAGTTCCCAAGATGTGGAAACTGGCACCAGAACTATGCGCTTAATACCAGTGCACAAAGGATCATTACCTAGGTTCAGCTTCAAGTGGCATGCTTTCTCTGTCATGCATGACAGTGCGATACAACTACAGTATACGTTATTAATTAATCCAGTTTGACATTCAACTTTATTATTCTATCCAACCACATTTCGTGACTCCGTTAGTGGGTAGGTAATTGATAATTCCATGGTTCCATTATGCCAGAGTATGTACATATGTACTTGTTTCATTGCATCGTCAGGAACCTGGCCTCCTTGTTCGACAGGATTGATTGATTCCTTGTCTGTGGTTGATTGATTTTCGCATCGTTCATCCATGCGTCTTTAGTTACGATTGGTGCTGTTTACCGTAAGTAACGCGTCTTGACCACTGATCTCGTGTTTTAAGAGTCCTACAACATTAGCCAAACTGTTGATGTCAAAGCTTTATTGATCAACGATGACGCACATTGCCCCAAAGCTTTATATCCGATGGTTGCCAAAAATAGTTCAAATGAAATTTATTGTTAGCTGGATGCATATTTGCCACCTACATATCGTTCTTCATTTAGTACATTTCTGATCTTTTCACTTCAGCAAGAGACCTTGGCCACGTGAGTGCAACAATGAATTATTCACCGATCAGTCTGTCAATACTCGTTGTCGTGCACCTGTCCTTCGCTGCACTAACATATGGAGAGTGTGCAAAAAGGTGTTCAAACTCAATTTCTTTTTATATAAAAAATAAAAGGAAATGAATTAAAAAAACATTGTTGGCGTTTAGAGGAACCCTGACGTACGGTGACTGGTCCAAACGTGGCGCACTAACGTACGGAGGTTGGTCCAAAAGGTTGGTGTTCTGCCGGAAATTGGTGCGATTTTCTAATTACATAGTGTGTAGTGAAAAACAACACAAGCAGTGTGCCAAGCGCTCTCTATTTTTCAGAGGCGCACTAACTTATGGGGGTTGGTCGAAGCGTAGCCCATTGACCTACGGTGATTGGGCAAAACGAAGCGCTCTGACGTATGGCGGTTGGTCACGAAAGAAGCGCGCAGTCGATGAACCTCAACCAGAGTACGGCACGGCTGTTGACGCGCAGGCCCAGCGCAGACTTTTGCAATGTCAGGCGAAATTCGACAAAAAGATCCAGATGCTAGTTAAGAAAACACAGGTATCTACACTACATGTGTCACACAAGGAGTAAAAAATCGGCGCCTGAACACTTCAGTTTTGCAGCATAACCTTAT